>JABFPK010000421.1:0-15824 GCA_022817445.1 Habroteleia sp. ZL-2020
GGTGTGTTCACCGCGGAGGGTAACAATGCTCCCGCAATCTGCGCGCATTTCTGCGCACACGAAGAAGGATGTATCCTGTTTTTATTTGTCGAGTCGTTTGGTTTCTTTTAACAACGAATTACTAGTTCTCGATCTTTCTTACAACTATAAAATTGCGTTCTTTGAGAGAAAATTAAAAAACAAAAACAAGACGAATTTTAAACCTTTTTTATTGTCTTTAAGATTAATGCAAATTTCGTTTTGAGCTATTTGTCTATAATGCAGTATATTGTTAAAAATAATATGTAATATTAATTTTATGCAAGTATAATTATTTTAAACGAAACGTAGCTCACAAATGTTTTGATTTGACCTTTTCAGTTGTTTTTGTATTTTATGTACCTCGAGAGACTAAAGTTTAGATTTCGCATATTCATTCAAATTAATTTTTAAACTTTTACAGGCATTTGTTTTCTACAAACAGATCATAAAAGGAATTAATATTTTCGGTCCTGCATTCTTTTTTATTTAATAAAAATTATCACTTATCAGATAGATAGATAAAACTAACATTTTTGACTCGCTTTTTTGGCAACAGTTCCACTTATAATATTTGTCCAAATGTAATTACGTCTTTGAATTGCGGTGACATAATACAAGTGCGGATCCATAAAATATTGTATCGAATTGGAGTGTTGCGTTTGTGTGATACATGTGCATGAATACTCGAAGGAGTTGAAGGAAATTTATGTTTATGTTTTATATTTTTTTTTATTGTATTTTTTCTGTCCTGAATCATGCTATTCGATGCCGAAATGTATACTATCTAACTGTAATGCTTTTATTGTTTTAATCATATACAAAAATTTGGGGAACTTTTGCCTCAATAACTACTGCTAGGATACGCCCTTGTTGAAGATAGAGAATAATCTTTAATCAATACACTGTACTCTGCATCACCACATAGCATGAGCAACAACTATAACAAAAATTAGACTTTTTATTTCTATATGGTATATAACATAACAAGTTTTTATAAATAAAAGAAATAAATGTTCAGAAATATAAATTTTGAATTTGATAAAGGATTACATAAAACCGTGAAACGATTGAATTAAATTAGACAGTTACATTTTGAATTATTTTATAATTATATTGCTGATGCATTTTACAACAAATTTTTTTAACAAGCAATTACATAATTTCTTTCAAAGTAAAGATATACAAATATATATTTATAAACTAAATACAAACTATAATATTTAACGATCGACTATTTATCCAGTTAGAAAATTTTCCAATTGAATAATATATTAAAATTAATCACAATTTATATTTTATATTGCATGCAAACGATACATACACAGAGATGTTGCTACCTCAGCGGAATATAAAAGTATTCAAGTATAACTTTAAATGATTTGTATGCATTGTTTGCATATACATATGTAATATTTTGTTGTTCTATAAGTAAATATTACGATACCCTTCTATCTGGGTATGTAACGTTATTAATATTATTCAAATATGTTTATACAAATTTCATAAATTTAAAAGTTTATATAAAAACTTATACGTATTTGTTAAAGTTTCCATACAATTTTTATTTTACATAAAATCAGTTTGTTTGTATAAATATTACATAATAGAAATAAAAAACATTTTTTCATGAAATATAATAAATAAAGTATAAATTAAAATTAATTATAGCAATTGTGTGCGTTAATAAAACTTAGATTGAATTTCAGAATAATCTAACTTATAACTTTCTAACTCAATCATAATAATTAAGATAACAAGTGTATTGCACTGAAAAACATAGATTTTGTAAATTAATTTACGAAATAAATACAACATAACTACTCTTGAGCATATCTATCAGCATGAAATTCTCTACCTACCAGCACGGAAGTTAATGCTTGTGAATTGAGTGCCAAATTCAAATGACAAATTTAACCTTTTTATTAAATGAAATATTTTAAGTATATTTTATTCGAATTAATTGTGAATTCTGTAATGATATTTTATCTATATATTTATTATTATAATATATAATTTTATAATAAAATAAATAAAATAATTGTAACATATAATATATATTCATATAGTTATTATTTTAAGAAAACATGTGAAATATTAAGTAAATTTATGAGTTAACGTTCTAAGCCGCCACTGAACTTCAAATAAAAAAAAATCAAATAAACTCATTGCGTTGCGTAATTGACACAACTACGCCTCTAAACACTTTGCGCCGGCGCGTCCTGGTACGTTAATTTCCGTCCCAAGTTCGTGCTGGTAGATAGGCTAGAGTGTACACTATTAATCAACTATGAATTATAAAGACAAAAAAGCAAATTAGTTAAAATCAAAAATACTTCTGATTCAGAACTTAATTTTTGTACAAACATTTATTTAATTATACTCTCTACATTACTTATCATTTTACATACATTATATTTAATCAAAAATAAATCATTTCAACAATCTGACTTTCGCACAAAATTACATGACATTTATAAATGTTTCGTTAACAATATAATAATATAATATGAATATGAGAAAAATATATTTTTCATATAAATATTTATGTATATATAAATTTGTATATACTCTAGAAAATTGCTGTAATATAACATTGTTTAAATTGATACTTCCGTTGAATATACACACTTATTTTGTGTTGACACCAAAATATTCAGAAAACAAATTATTTACATGTAGTTTAAGTCTGCCTGCAGACTGATACATTTATATATACTACTTTCTTAATCGACAACGTTCATATAGTTTATATCTTATAGATCTTATAATATCAACTATTTATCAGGAAGTGATTTTTTTGTACATTTTTGTACCTGTGTATAACATGCATTCGTTGAACATGTCAAATCATAAAATTGTATATTCAATTCAGGAATCTTTGTAATAGTTTATTGCATAAAGGATAAGTATTTTGTAATTAAAATAATATTTTAAACCAATTACATTGACCTACAAAATTCTAATAATAAATTGCAATAAAAATGACGCTTGAAAGACTAAACAAAATTTTTAAACCAATTAGGTCAAATTAATGAAATTTATCTGCAGTAAATTATATTTGAAAATAAGGAGAGTTTGAACTGAAAATTATAGATCGATTTACATTCGATGTACAAATATTTTTTTACAATTTTCAACAATTACTAGTGTTTTGATTGATTCTTAAATATGTCGAATATCAATTTCATTAGCAATTTTTTTAATTGTATAATATTTACATAAATATATGATGACGCGAGTTCTTTTTAATTTATGAATTTAAGTTGATATGGGAAAAATATTTTATATCAATTTAAATTAATTATTATATTATATAATAATATTAATATTAATAAAATATGATATTCATAAATACGTTTTTCTAATAACCAAATGAAAATTTTAATTCCCACAATGAGGAGGAAAATAAAATTTGCATTTATTAAGTAATATTAGTAATTATAATACACACATATGTATTAGATATGAATTCAAAAAAATTCATATGATAGGAACTCTTTTATAATAAGTGAATTATGTTAAATTAAATGCAAACATATCTATTATAATTTACACGAAAGAAAATAGTCCTTAAAATTCTACCATATCATCTAGATTTCTTGGACTATTGGGAACAAACTAAAAATGTATTATAGACGGTATGATAAAATTTCTTACGTTTTCTTGGAGATATAAATACTAAATATTTCTAGAAGTTGTAATTATTTTTGCCATATTGTCTAATAAAATGTTTGATTTGTTTTCAATAGTTTGAAAAATATAATAAAATTTTGAATATTATTTTTCTTCGTGTATTTGAATGTCGTAAATATATTTTGCTATATACAAAGTTAAAAATGATTTTAAATTTTTAAACGGTTTTTAAATAAAAAATATTAATAATTATAATTATAATAATAAAATACATAGCGGAGTCGATTAGTTTAGACAATATGAAATATTTGACATTACTTTAAACTAATATTTGATAATGATTTTTTTAATTCTTTTATTATAATTCACTTATCATAACAATTGGCATCGTAACACTATATTCTAAAATTGATTAATATATTAAAGTTCAATTTTATGTATTCTAACAAATTGTTATTAAAAATTCTCTGAATATGATCTTATTTTAATTATATTCTAATTATGCATGGTATATATGATTAAAATATTTAAATGGAATTTCATTAGATTTCAATGACAATTTTATAAAAATAATCTAAAATTGTTGTAATCCTTGAATAATACATTTTTTTACAAAACTAAATTATGTGTCAATTTCAAGTATTAATTTATTGCTTCGTTCAAAAAATATGGAGATTCATATGTTTATTATTTAAAGTATCAGGATCCAAAATGTGTTTGAGCAGCATTAATTCGGAGCTCAATAAAATTTAGATAGAGAGTTTCAAAATTAAAAATGAAATTTAAATAAAAAAATATTATAAACGTTACAGGTTGCAAATTATAAATAAAATTATAATTTTATAATAAAATAAATAAATATACTAAAATTCTTGTTGTTAATTTCATTTTAATTTTAATTTAATATTTAATTTAATTTCAAAATGTTAATATTTAATAAAAAACTTTTATAATTTTGCAATTACAATAATATGAAGAATTGTTTATTTATAGCGGCATTTAACGTTTTTAGATTTTAAATTGTCCAAATTTGGAATACTGAATTCCAATATTTTTCGACTAAAGCATCGATTAATTCAACTCTACATTCCATTGATCCAATATTATTTACATGATTGTCACTCGTTAATCAATTCTTCCGCTTAAATATGAATATTTTCAGGATTGAAGTCAATTTCGTTATACATTTTTTTAAAATGCTCATTGGTTATTTTGTTATTCATCGGCGTAACTTTATTTTGTGGTATAACTCCATTACCAATGTGTTGATTCGCCGAATTTTTCTGCATAATATGTGGTGCACCGTTCGCTACACCGTTTTGATGAACTGTACTCAATTTGTCATTTTTAATGTAACCATTAATTAAATTTGTTCCTGAAAAAATTGAACATTAGTAAAAATATACAAATAATTGTTAACTGTTAAATTAAGGTTGGCAAAAAATTTAAATTCAAAATAAAGAATAGTGCAATCAATACATAAATGATCCACGTTATTAGAAAGAGAGAAATGACATCTTCATTTCGCTCTAAACAAATTACATCGATTAAATTATACAATATGTTCTTATACTTTAACGTTCAATTTTTATAATTAAAAAAATATTCTTTTATCCCGCGTCGAAATGAATACTATATCATAAATACTCATGAATATTAAACAGTATTATAGTAATATTAATACAATATTCACCCGAATATTATTGTAATATTAATATAACATTGAATGCCCACTGTTTCATATAGGATAAATTGTCGGTCAATAAGTAGTAATATTGAATAGCTTTCTATTAAGATTCATAAATGACATGGTGATTCGGAATTAAATTGCTTTTAGAGGCTTAAGATCAATTCTCAAATATAGGAAAAGTTTTTTTTATTAATTTTACTTACGTACTATGAATATTACTATAATATTAAAACAATATTATAAAAAATCATAATCACGGGCCAAAAATATGCCATACTATTGCCAGACTTATGTGTGATTGCACCAGTCCTATGCCATATTGGTTGGGAACATATTTCCTATTCTTGCCTGCGTATCACCATAATTTACAATATGACATCAGGCTGACACAAGTCTGGCAATAGTATGGCATATAACTGGCTCATGGTTATGATCCAACCTTATGCCATACCATTCTTTTCTACGCAGGATCTTATTTATAATTTTTGTCTTTTAACATAGTGTGATTTTTAATAACAATTTTCAATAAAATTTACGTTAGACCAACCCCATTTGTTAAGCCAAATATGTTTTATACCTGTTACACAAATCTAATCTAATAATTAGCAATATAACATGATGAAACTTTAGTGTATTCTGTTTTTATTGTTTATTTTGTGTTTTGCTACTTTGTTCCTACCTGTGGATTTGGCTTCTTTCATATTTTTGGATACAGTTTCAATTTTTCCAGTATCTTTTATTGTATTGTTTATTTTGCTTTTAGAGATGGGATGAGCCACGCCATTAGGTATACGTTGCCCTTCGTAACCTTCTATTCGAAGGCCCCCGTTGATGGTAACGGGGGTTTTATCGTTTGGGCGATCAGGAGGAATCGTTTGGTTATCCCCGCTCTTGCCAACCAAGTTCTGAGATATTTGACCGAGAACAATGAAAAATTCTTGCTGGACATTTGGCATTTCAGTGTCCCCGTCAATCACTGTTAACCGATTGTCGTTATCGAGTGTTTTTAGCATTGGCAAAGTTACTTCCCGGAAGAGTTCAAGTCTTTTGCGAAAAGAAGCAATGCTGTCATCCGAACGTCCTCTACTTAATTGTAACTTGGAACAATCCAAGAGCAATAGCGGAGGTTCCCTTCCAAACTGAAACCCAAAAAATTTATTTAGTATACGTATAACTTTCTTTTGAATCTCTTCAACTTTTAATTCAAATAGCATAAACTATTATTTTTACCTTACTCTCAAATTCTTGCAACTGATTTAAGTCCCTCGGAAATCCACTGATAACAATACCTTCTGACTTCTGGTTTAAAAGAACTTGTTGTTCAACCACTTGCATTACGATATCTAGAGGAACAAGTTCTCCAGACACTAGCGCATCATTGACAATTATATTAGATGACGACATATTTCTGAGGAGGTCACCAATATTTATTTGTATCCAACCTGGGTTATTACGAATTGCTTGTATGCAAACGCTAGATTTATTGCTACCTGGCCCTCCTACAAAATGTTAGGTATTTAGAATTTTATCGTCGTTAAAAAAAATTCTGTTAAAAATTAAATTCTGATGAAAGCAAATAATTGAGGAAAGTAATTATTATTCTTTATTTTTGCATTAATTACATTAAAATCTTTAAAATTATAAAATTAAATTATCAGGTTTTAAATTTACCAATAACCCAGATAAATGCAGGAAGTCCTTTCTTAACTTTATCAGCAGTTTTGGCTGGGGGAATATTATTTCTGTCGGGAGACATTACTTCGTTGGGTAACTTTTTCTCTGAAGAAGCTGTATTAACATTGTATCTTTCTACTTCGACCTATAATGAGAAATTGTTATTTTCGACGATAAAAATATTCTAAACAGATTTAGTTACTCTTTAACTAAGATAAGTAAGACAATAATTTGTTGTTGAAATGAATGCTTTGCATTTCTTTATTTATACATTTCGTTATCAAAATATTTCAACTTACCTGAGTTTCTAAAGACTTAGGATTGGACTTCTTTTCCCTAGTAACGTCATACGATAGCCCTAATATTGTATATACAGCTTCCCGGAAATCCGCATAAACTTCAGCTGGATTTCTTTCTCCATTTACCTAAGAAAGAAAGATTTTTTTATAACATACATATAGCATGGAATTTCTGATGTAAATGATACGAAACACGCAAGGTTGCGTGGTTCAATAACTTTTTTAATCAACTTGATATATCTATTGTATACATTTGTCATGCAGTTATAGTTAACGATAAAATAATTGAGAGAATGCATTTAGATTTGATTGGATTTTTGATTATGTGATTTAAGTATATACACAATAAATTTAATGTCGGATACAATATTACATCGCATTAAAATATAGTACGCTAAGTCAATTTTTTAATTTTTAAATTTACATGTGTTTTACTTTTAATGAAATATATATTGTACTTGTATTATTCACAGAATTAAATTAGTTTAGTTTTTTTTAATAGAAAACGCTATTAAAATTTGAATGGAACAAAATTCTAAGTAATTATTTTCAAATTATTAAGTTATTCCACAATAATCATAATAATAATGTCTGTAATTGAAGAGTATATATAGCAATCGTTTATAATAAGCCGAAGAAAGGATATAGAATCAATTTATTAAAATTACAGTTTCTTTAACTTATATAAAACGTGACTTTCATTTATCTGAAACTTAAATATAGTTGATTAAAATGAATAAAATATAACTGAATTTTATTTATAAAATTTATTAAATATAGCATCAATTATATATATAAAACGAATAAATAATTTATACTACTTATATAATAAATTTATAAATGGAATGAATAATAATAATAATAATATATAATAAATAATTATAATAATAATTTATATCCTCATTATTTGTATAATAATGGTTTACCTGTGTTAAGAGTTCACTTTGATCAAAGTATTCTGCCACGGGCATTACGTTTCTAAAAAAATTATTCAGTTCCATTCTTGCAAGTTGCAGAATTACGTGGCCTAATTGAGCACCATAATCAATTTGCCTTTCAAGGACTTCTTGTCGCCACGATATAAGTATTACGCCATTTACAATCTGTATCTGGGATTAAATTTGATTTCTTATTTTCCATTTTTCATTTATGTCCATTATTAACAATATTACATTGATAAAATCGGATTAAAATATACATAATACAAAAAATAAAGAATCATATTGAATTGAATTTTTAAATTCTACATAGAGAAAAAAGAATTATTTAAAATATTATCTTATTTGGTACAGTGAAAATGTACTTTAAACAATATAAAAAATACTATCTTAAATAATAAAATTAATGCATAATGCTGATGAATAATAGCAAGAAAGCGTTTAAATTTTACTATCCTACATTGCAATTCTTTAATTTTTGAAAACTATTATTTTTTATAACTTTTTGTTTTCATTTCACTTAGATAGCGATAGAATAAAAAAATTGTTCATATATAGTTTCTTCAAAAATTGTTACATAGCTTCTTAAAAATATGTACTGAATTTATTTTATTTGTTTAATATACCTTTTCTGAATATTCCACGACATCTCTCATATTTCTTGGATAACCACTCACAAGAAACGTTTTTGCACCAGGAGACATTTTTATTTCTAGCATAAGAACTTCAGTCACGGTTTTACTGCTCAGTGTACCGAAGTCTTGCATATCTAATAAAAAGAGTTTTAATCAATTTTGAATAACAAACAAATTCAATTTCGAATATTTATTATAATGTATATGGTTTGAAAATACCTTACAAAATGTTATTAAGAATAATAATTTATTTTACAAATATTTTTAGCATATTCTCATATCTTATTCTAAATCATTCTTCTACAATGTTACAGAATATTTTCTTCTAAATGCAATATTCATTAATTGAAAATTAATAGAATTAAGATCAAACAATTCAAATTAAAATTAAAATCTTCAAACAATTAAATTTGTAGGGACAAATAGTCTCAAATACTTACCATTTCCCATGGCATATTGCTGCAATAAGTCTGTCATATTGATATGAACTATTCCTTTCTTCTCCTCTGATAAGTTATCACAATGAGTCACCTTCCCACTTCCAGGGCCACCTGTACAAATTGTTTTTATTTAACATTTAAAATCTACGCTTTTATGAATAACTTAACTATTTTTAATTGTTCTTCATTTTACAGAATTTTATTTGAAATATCAATTTACCCAGAACAAAGATGACTGGGACGTTGGGTGACTCAAATTTAACAGGTCCAACGTTCTGCATTGGGAAGTTTCCGTCAGGAGGTGTTGCCAAAAGACCAGCTTCTTCTCGCCACTGTCCTGCTTTTCGAACATCAGCTTCTTCTGACACCTGTTTTTTATCTTGATCTGTATCAATTAAAATTTTAAATTAATTTTGATATGAGAAAATCATATTAACCAATTTTTTGCATTAAACGAGATATACTATTGTAGCAGCAAAGTATCTAAAATTAATTTACTATATTCGAAATAGTACTACAAATGCTATTTAAGAACTGTCTCATCCTCGTCTTATTATTAAAATACAATTTTCTTGTTAGGGCAAAAGTCACCATATTAGTTTGAAGTGCAATTTTTGCAGATAATTGCAACTAAAGAAAATTATATTGATGTTACGGCAATATGATTGATATTTAGAAAATTTATTAGATATTGAAATCAAGTTTGTGGACAATTTGTTTAAAAATTGTACGTTTTTAATCTAGGAAATACCCTATGATGATGTTATCGATGACCTTCAGTCATCGATCTGATGTAGAATAGAGATGGTATCATGATAAAAATTTATTGATTTTGGAGTGATGCATTCATTGATATATGTTTTGAGATGATAACCTGTTAAGTTGCAGTATTTTAGATGACAAAGATTGTGGATTACGATAATTTATATAAGAAATAAATTCATTCCATTAATATATTTCGCATTATACGGGACTGGTCTAAAAGCCCTATAGGTCAAATATATTTAGAAATACTCATCAACTCGGAAAATAAAAAATATCTATTTAATATTATTAAAAAAGTTGTCTAATGATGCCACGCTTGACCCTCGCCACTGTTCACTAAGAAATAAATAAACAGAAAACTCATTTTTTATTTCAGATTCAGATTTTCTATTGAAATGTAAATAAATTCAGTTTAGTATAAAAATATTTTTTTATAGTAATTATAGTAGTATATATTTGGGAAATATATAACGGGTTATATGAAATAATATATAAATAATAATAATAGTACAAAATACGTTGATAGAAGTTAGATACAACAATTGTTTATGTGTTTCTATTGTATATATTTAGTATTTGTGAAAAATAATGCGATATCAGTCTTTGCAAATTTCATATATGATTAAAATTCCGCGCCGCATTTCAATAAAAATTTAATTAATTAATTAATAATTTCACTTGGTATGGACTAACTTCATTCAAAAAATGCAATTGAACATTCATTATTAAAATGAGTAAAAAAATAAATATTAAACAAATTTAAAATGAACATTTTTACTTTGAGAACGTATTATTCAAATAAAAGAGAAACTTCAGAATATAACTTAATTTATTTTAAAATGAGATTCATATTCTTTTTAATTACACTAAGTTGTTTATATCAGTGAAAACATTATATTACGTTAGCAAATAACTTTGTATAATTTGCACTTTATAACAGTTAAAAAAAAAACAAATTTCTTGCCTACTCAGTGTTTTGTTTTAATGCAAAATAGTATACTAAACAAATATTTTTACATACACACTTATAATTCAAAGAGTCTGTTTTTTTATCTCATGCAATGAGATTTAAATTAATCATCTTATATTTTTATTATAAACATAATTCATTGCATACTAACGAGGTATCGCATGGGAAAACTTGTTTTTGAATTCTAGAATTGTTAAAAGATGTGTATTATTGATTGTCTGTACGTCATTTTTGCGTTAAGCTGAAAACTAAATGTATGTCACAAAGAGAGTATATGTGCATAATGTGCACTTGCTCATTTATGTCCTGACCTTTACCTTGGCAACTGACCATGTTATAGTACGAAATCGAAGAATCATTAGTTCGATCTCCTTCCATTAATGTTAACAATAACATACAAAGTATGCTGAGAAAAATTAAGTGGTAAGAACTGCCATGAATGTGGCCAAATCTTGGCCGTTTGTCAGCTCACTATTTTATACATATCCACATTCAGTACATATAGTACACTTTCAAAAATACAAAGGTAAAATGAGATGTATAAACTATTTAAGACTGTCTTAATTTAATTTTGATTGCATTTGTTTGATAAAAGATATGACAGGGTCATATTACTCCAACTATTTATAACTATACTTAAACTTTTAGATGTTAGTCTAGGAAATTAACTGATAAAATCCTGATTATTCTTAGATTGTGAATTAAAGTTGAATATAAATGTGTTGTATTTAAAAAAGATATTTCTGATAGAAAAATAATTTTACCAATTACAAAAAAAAAATTAAAATTTATACAAATTTTACAAATTTGTACACTTTTAAGTTATGTTAAAGAATTTCATAAAATTATCTAAATAGGTTTTCAAGTCTTGGTACACTTTTATAAAGTATTTTGAAAAAACTTCTTTTAAAAGATTTAAAGTCCTCAAATTACTTTGGAGTTATTTTTAGTTATAAATACTAAATTAAAGTGGTCAATTGATATAATGCCTTCAAACAATATTAACTCAAAATGAATTTTATTAAATTCTTAAAACGTATTAAATAAATTTTGAAATATATTTTTTTTAGAAAGTGTGTTTCGAAAATTAAAAAGGCAATAACAAAACTATTTAAGTGATATTTTTACATAAATTATGCATTATTTATTGCAGTATGTAACTCAATATTAATTAGAAAGAATAAATATTGTTTTGAAAAAGTGGAAGATTATCAGATTGAGTGAGGGACTGAGAAGGGATAATTTTAAAATTGAAAATGGAAATCTTCCAAAATTTTCACTCAGAGAAATTGCATTACTAATGTCTATATATATATACAAAAATATAATGATAAATTCCATACTTTTCAACTCAAAGAGTTTATATTTAAAATTAAATAATCTTTATCTTATAGATATTACAATACTATTTGTATCAAAACTATTCTTATGCTTACTAGATTAACTTATGCTGACCGCAAAATAAAACTAACATTTTTTTTGAAAATTGCATAGGTTTATTTTAAATAAAGTAAAACTTATATAATTTATATACAGGGTGGTCCAAAAGTCTTAGAATAGTTAAAACTTGAGAAATATATATCGAATCGCAAAACAAAATAATACGTGAAACTTTTCAAAAAGTTATCTAATGATATCACACTCAACCTCTACTCCTACCCATTAGAAATAGGCGAGGGTACTGTGAAATTTTAAATGAGAACCACATTTTTTATTGCAGATTTAGTGTTCTCCTTTAAAATGTTAATAAGTTCATATTTTATTAGAAAAATGTTCTTTTTTGTAATAGTTTCAAAAGTTATGAGCATTTTTAAAGTTTAATTTTGTACACTGAGAAAAAAGTTAGAGTAAGATATACTTATATTATATTCATATCTGCTATATTTTATAAGTAAATATATTATAAATTATAAATCAATGTGCAATTCGTAGTGAAAATTATCTTAGAAAATATATCAGATATTGATATAATACAAGTATATCCCGCTTGGGTTAGAAAATATTGCTAAACTTAATGTAACTTTTTTCTCAGTGTATTAATATAAAGGTTATATATATAACTTTTGAAATTATTGGCTTTTTGCAAAATTGTTTAGAGTAAAACTTGTTTGGTTTTTAATATTTAATCATAAATTATAAAAAAAGTAATAAAATTTTGACATTAATTGTGGGCGAAAGACAATTTTAATATTTTAGATAAAAAATGTTCAACGTTTTCCTTAATTCTCTATTTAAAGTTAAAAATAAACAAATTTTACTTGAAAAAATTTTGTAAAAAATCTTAAATTTCAAAAGTTATATCGTTATTATTGATAATTGAAACGTTAAAAATGCCCATAACTTTTGTAATTATTAATAAGAAAGACAATTTTTTTAACAAATTGAATTTACTTTTTAATGAAGCATCTGAATCTGCAATACAAATGGAGGTTTCCACTTAAGATTCCAAAATTACCTCAATATATAACTCAAGAATAATATCTAAACTACATATATACTAATTAGAATTCGATTAATATATACATATATGTACAATTTCTTAGTCTATTTTAATTTAGAAAGAAATTACACAACTCGTCACGATTAAACTCTTGTATTAAGGATAACATTATTAAAAGTATGTTTTTATATATAATGTTTATATATATAAATTAAATTTAATTTTGTATAAAGAATTACGATAAAATTTTTATTAAATATAAGGCAGACTTTACATATAACGAATTTATTAATTAATTTTTATCTAGGCGTTTGACAAAATAAAAATGTTTTTCACTTATTTTCTATTTGACGAAGAAAATAGGTGATTAATTTAGTTTAATTAATATCGATTAATATATACACAGTGACATTTGTCGAAGCCGGAATCGCACAGGACCAAAAACAATATTTTTTGACTCTCACGGGAATTTAAATATCTCTTTTTGAGCAAAATAGAGCATTTTATATGTTTAATATTTATATAAAACGTATATATATTCAATATATTTAAATAAAATATGTATAGTTTTTTAAAAAAAAAGCAAATTCAAAAAGAAAGAGTGAAGTTTTGAATAAAACATTGTACTTCCATTTTACATTAGAAGATTAATAATAATAATTAGACACACACACACACACATACACACACACAACCTATGTGGATACTGTAACATCAGTATGGCATAAGGTTGGATCATAATCGCGAGCCAACCATATGCCAAACCTTTGCTAGACTTATGCCTGCTTGCGCTAGTCGTATGCCATATTGTTTGAATTTTTTCCCTATTGTTGCCAGCTTAATGGCATCAGGCTGGAATAAGTTTGGCAATAGTATGGCATATAGCTGGCTTGCGATTATGATCCAGCCTTTATACCATACTGTTCATTTCTAGGCAGGAAATGCTGTTTAAACATAGAGAAGATAAAAAAATGTGCAAAGAAGAAGATAAAGTGCGATAAGAATTATTAAAAAATTAAATTAAAAATAAATTATATTATAATCTTATCATACTTTATAATAAATAATTTAAAATGACATTACGTATGATTGTTTTCCAAAACGGTAAATTTTAAAAAAAATGATTTCCTCCGTGAAAAGAAAAAAAATTATTATAGCAATATTCATGGTTATTATGAACTGCATTATCTGCAATAACAATATTTATGATTTTAAAACCTGTCAATATTTGGTTTAACTTTACTGCGTACTATGTACATATATAATAAATGTTTTAATATAACTGGACTGAAAGATACATATTTTACATCTAAATATTTTGTATTAATTACAATAAAAAATATCTAAAAAAGTAACAGAAATATTCCTAAAGTGTTTTTTATGCTATTAACTTATACAGTTATAAAATATAAATTAATTTTATTTTATTTAGCCGTTCCTTATTTTTGTATTGCTATTTCAGATCATATTATATTATATCTTCAAACAAAAATGAAATATTATAACAAATACCAAATTAATATAATTAGACAACTAATGGAAAATCTAAACCCTTTAAAAATTTAAACAGAAATTACTGTCTTAGTACTATGCATCCATATTCAAAATATGAAAGGAGTTAAATTTTACTATCCTACATACTTTTCTTAATTTTTGAAAGCATGTCCACGCTGTATCAGTAAAGCTAGTCATTCGTATAATTTTTCTCTCGATGTTCGTATTTATATTAATTTAACTTGGAACTGTGGAAGTGGATATAAACACTACCATTGCTACTAAAACATATAACAAAATATTCTTTACAGCCTAAGAAAATGACTTAATTTGTCTTATTATGTTTCATTTCCTGGACGGTTCGAGGTCTCTTCAAAAAATGCAGTAATTTAGTTAAATTATCAAAGGCATTCAATCAAGTTTTGTGAGTCTCTTTGAGAGTAAGAGTACACGGCTTCTCGCATGTTCGATTCAGAATAAATTAAGAATAAACTAACCAGTGTCCAGGCAGATGCCCATAGTAAGTCTTTCGGACTATGATGCAATCCTTTCGAGGCCATTTACTCACATATTGGCGAACAATTTTGATCCCACGATAAATACAACAACAGTAACCCACAAAAATGAACACTTAATACGTAACTCTACATTGAAACTTTTTTCCAGTGAACAATGATTAACACTGCACTGTCACATTACTTAGCGCGTCTGATTCAATCGATCTTTTGTATTTTTCTCAACACATGGCACACTTGTCGAACGTTGCGGCACTAAAATTGTCGTTTATTGCATTATCTTTATTCAAGATGGATAATTGTCATACAT
>JABFPK010000423.1:5035-15807 GCA_022817445.1 Habroteleia sp. ZL-2020
TAAAATTAAGAGAACTATTTTTAACTCTCTAACTAAAATAATTTATTTACAAATTTTAAACGATAATTTAAATTTTCTATAAAAAAATCCTTTTACAATAAATATCTAGAAAATAATAAATTAAAAATTGTTTAATTAAGAAACCGTTTCTGTGAATAATTATTATTGTTTTCCATCAAAATTTTTGTAGTATATGCTGAAATAATCACTTTAAATTAAATTTAGATATCTTTGAAGTTAATAAAATAAAATTTACTACAAATAAAACTAAAATTATTTTCATGATTCATTCTTAAAAATTAGTACTTCAATGACTGCGCTTAAAACATCTCATTTATGTTCGACTTATACCATACACAAACTAAACACTTTGAAAAAATAATATAATTTTGTATAGTGGCAGATGTTTTAGACAACTAATTATAATACGAAACGTGGCATTTGTTGTAAAACTTTCGACGTGTGTAAACATTTTTTAGCGTACTAAACTCTGATGTGCCTTTTAAGATTAGTATAACTCGAGAATTCACTAAGATCTTTCAATAAGATATATATATATATATTTCTGATTTAATAAGAAAGTCGTCCTTAAAATAAAACGAAATGCATAAAGAAAGAATAAATACACATTAAACATTAAATTAAATTAAAAACATAATAAAAATTAAATTCTCTTAAAAACAATATTTCTTTAACAATTAAATAAACATTGGATGATTTTTATGTCTAGAACAAGCGATTTCTGTATTTATTTCTTGGGTCTAACAAAAGTTTTAATTGTCATCAAATGAGTGAAATAATTTGTATTGCTTTACGTAATTTGTATTAAAATAGGAAATATATAGTTCTACGTATAATCACAAATTATGTATATATATATATACATAATAAAAATGTAGGCCTCTTATATAATAATATTCACTTAACGTTTATCATTGTATTAGCGAATTGATTCATGCTATTGTAATTCACTTCGATTTTATATCAATTTTACCGTTGCGCAAAAACTGTTATACTACCTATGAAAATTCTCTCACCAAATTTGAAATGATCATGAGTTTGACGACATTTATATTAAATAGCTTATACATTTAATCGATATTCGATTCCAAAGACTAACATAATTATAATATAGTGTATTTAAATTATAAATGTAAGAAAATTATTAAAAATAAACCATTATTGTTAAAAATAAATATTCGTCTCGTTATTTTTATGGAAAAATGTTATCGATGATAATTTAATCAAACACATCTTGTAATTAATTGCATCGATACTACTCCAATGACCTATAATTTGTATATTATATTTGCTTTATACTAATATGGGATTTTCCTTTTAGTGTTTCTAAATAGATTTGATTAATCATCATAAACAAAATGTTTTATATACACTTTTGGCAGTTCATTTATTAATAAAAACACGCAATGTACATTATATATAATACAAAGTATATCAGGGTATTAAAAAGTACTTTAACGTACAAAAAGATTTCGAGTCAATGAGCACCTAAAATAAAAGTCAAATGTACACAGAATATGCTAACCGGAATTCTACTTATAAGTAAAACTATAAAAAAAATTGTTATCGGACCGTAAAAGTACTCGTATCACGCGTCAAGTAGTTCAGTGCTTATAGAAAAAAGTACGTCATACTGGATATTCTGCAACTGTCGATGGTTAATGTTACGTCACTCGTACGCCTACTATGGGAGGCGTCATCGATCCCGTTAATCATGTTTCCTTATTTGCCAATTTTGCGATGTAACGAGTCCCAACTATTAGTATAATCAATCTTCAAATGTCCATAAGTGTTCAAATCGTGACGAGCTGACGGAATAGCATTTACATATCGTCTATCCTGTTGCCTCGAAGTCCTCGAGTACAAAGGAGTTTCATGGTATTGATAGTCTTCATCGATGACTCCATGATAAAGACATTCTTCCCTAAATGCGATAAACAAATCATTTAATTGAATTGCATTTGTACCTTTGGAATTATACCGAATTTTCTAAATTGTGCATCTTATTACCTTCGGTAGTTCCACGTTCGTTGAACTTTTTTTCTTCTCCTGAGTTTCTCATTCGTTTTATATACCTCGAATGGCTCGGAGTGACACGCCTCTGGAAAATAAATAAAGAATATTACTTTTCTTGATCATCAAATTTTAATATATAATATATATGGTATCAAATGACCATGTAAAAAAGATCATATATATGTACCATATATATCCCATATATGCATCCATATATAATCCCATATATGAATCCATATATATCCCATATATGCATCCATATATATCTCATATATGAATCCATATATGAATCCATATAAGAATCTATATGAATCCATATATGAATCCATATATGAATCCATATATGAATCTATATATGAATCTATATATGAATCCATATATATCCTATATATGTATCCATATATGAATCCATATATATTCCATCTATGTACCATATATATACATATATGTACCATACATATTCATATATGTGTTTATATATGTGCTATATAATATGCCCTATAAATAATTTTTTATATATGTAAGGTGGATTATATTTATATATAATCCAAATCGTTTACTTTATTCAACATTTAAAAATTAATATAATCAAATAATTAGAAATATATTTTATATTATAAATAAACCAATCTTCGATAAAACATTAAATAATCAATATTTATTTAAATCAAAGTTCAATTATTTATTAATAATTATGTAAAACAAAGGTTTTATAGATTGTTATCATATTGTATAATAACAAATTAAAATATTTGCATTTTATTTATATAATAAATATTATACATTTCGTGGACGTTACATACCAAAATGTTACACTTTCCTAATAAAATAATGATCTCTCGAAGAATTTCAATGAGTGCACGTGATCGAAGGGCCTAATGAATTTCCTACTGCATATGTTTAACTTTCATTTCCTAATTGAACTAGATGCGCGGCTGGAATTCACCATTAATTTATTACGTGATCATATGTCTTTATAGTCATGGCTGCACGTGTCCATTCTGTTTTTGGGATCAGATGAAATGATTTATCAGAATGATTTTCCGTTTGATATCGTATTAAAACGACGACGAAATTGGTCAAAGACGATAAAATGAAAATGTTATTAGCGTCTTCATCGCACACATCGACACGCAAACAAAATGCCAATAAAATTGTGTTCGGTTAATGGATTTTTTATTGCAGGAAGTGCGATTTGGAAATAGAAATACACATCTGTAATGCGACTTGTGCAACTGAAATCTCTAAATTGTTACGATAAAAAGCGGGATTTCGCAACGGTGAAGATGAGACGAAACGCAGAACTTTGATTGCGAACATAATTGACAAAATTTGATTTATTATGCGATCGTTTGATCAGCGTTTGAAAACCTGTGCCAAGCTTCGGGAATGCAATTTATTTGAACTTCGCGGCGCAATGATACAAATACTTTCTCTTTAGCTGTGGCATAAAATCGCTAGCAATTGAGTTTTCGAACCCATTTCAAAGGAATCATTAACAAAACCAACGAAGCACGGACAATGTTATTACCATTGCAGGATTGTAAATCAACATCATCGAAGTTTAGTGATATTATTTGCAAGCGCCATTTTTTGTTAATGCCATAAAGTTTTGTATCGCTTCACCTTCGCAATACCCGATTGCGATATATTTCAAAAAGTGCAAAACTGTCGTTTAAGGATTGCTAATATTGTTTTTTATTTCGGCAATTTTTTTTGATCTCTTTGTTTTTTTATTCAAACGATTAGCCACTACAATTCAATTGCTTTATTGAATAATAATCGCGTGTACTCGGCATTACTTTCGAATAATTACAAAATGCAAGTTGTTGCGTAATGATATGTTAATACACGCAAAAAGAGAATTCTCACTTATTATTTTTTTAATAACTACCTTCGGCGGCTTCGGCTTCCCCTATTCTTTACAGACAAATGGATATATTTTTTAATTTAATCACTTCCTAACTTGTACTTTGTCTAAAAAACACCACGCGTAAAATAATGTACTAATCAATTACTTAGTGTAATAACATGAAATGGTGTTTTTTCTATCACAATTTCATTCCTTCTCGGTTGTATATAGAAAATTCAAATAGATAAAGTAATTTTCGAAAACGTCGAAAACAACATTACCATTATAATGGCAAAAAAAGATATACTTTTAAAAATTAAAAAAATACTCTTTGACACAGTCAAATTTAAATGTTTTTCTAATCTTATTTACCAGCATATTAATTCATTATACTATATCTAACATAGTATTTTTTATATTTTTCCAATTAGTTTCTCACTTTACCATCCAAAATGGTAATTTATAAAATCATTTTCTCCTCGTGTATTATACATTTAATAATTACTGAAATGATATGTTTTGAAACATTAATTATCGAAAGCAGCTCCAACAAACTTTTGCCGAATCATTTTCTAAAACGCAATAAACAATGCATGGCAAATAGAAATGCATTTCTCTATTAATAAAACTGCGAATAAGTGGGAACCAAAACAACGCGAGATTAGATAAAGTATTGCATTGCGAAGCTGGGAAAATCGTGATCCTTTATACGTTTAGATTACGAATTTCGAAATGCGAAGCGTAAATCATTACGAGTACTAAATAAACGTAATACGTCGATTAATAATTCAAAAAGTTGATCAATGCGCGCGTTTTGTGTACCAAACGTGTCTCTAATTGCGCGGTACCGATTCGAATCTGCCGCGAGCCTTACTCAACCGCTCGGCACATGCGGGGAAACAAACCGTGGAATATTATGTAACTTTGAATCGGCCACAATCACTGTTGTCGGCGAAGCTGCAATGATCGCTCTCTTACAGCCAATTCAATTTTTCTTTCCGACGTTTAAATTAAAAAAATATTACATTCCTATGAAATTATTATAATTTAAAACACACGTTCTTGTTTTGATAATATTGCAATTCTTAAATGTTCAACGTTAATAAATAAATGAATATTTATAATTAATAAATTAATATTATTATATATAAGTCATTAGACTTGCGTATAGAGATAAAAAAAAGGGAAAATTTTACCATACTTCTGGTAAATTTCTGGATTGTTATGGTATAATTTTACTATACTTTATTCACTGAGAAAAAAGTTTTACTGGTATGGAGTGGATATAATTTCAAAAATTAAAGAATTACTATCTGGAATAGTAAAATTTAAAAGCTTTCTTACTAATAAAAATAGTATTTTATAATATTTTTTAAACTATATCCTCACTTTACTTACTATAAGATAGTAATTTGTAGTAGGAAGAGTTACACCTTTAGGAAGCACTATTTACCATGGGTTGTTTTTATAATAAACAATAATTTTGAATTTGACATTAATTATTATAACCATTTAAATCTCTCTCTTTTCCAAATTCATATATCTTTCTTGTATTATGCAAATCTTTCACATGTTTTGGTCATTAATAGTAAATAAAACATTCCGATTAAAACTTGACTCTTTCTAAGAAATAGTAATATAAACAACATATTGGACCGTTAAACCTTTAAATTCTTATCTCAGTCTAACTTGGTTGCTGGCTCACACAACACCTCTCTTATATTAATTTTTAATAATGAATATTTAAAATTTAAAAATTAAACTTGTAATCATACAACAAGGTAAATTCTTAAGTTTCCTAAATTTTAATTTGTAATTTAAAATTAATTCATAATTTATAATGTTAGTTAAAAATATATAATTTTTTTGTATGTAGCCTTGATGAGGTTCTTGCAAAAAAACGAAACGTTAGCTTTTAACTAAATATAAAAATCACAATAAGTCCTAAGAATTTTTATTTGGTTCCTAGAAGTTACCCTTCCTGCTATTATTCAACAAAAAGGAACGTTTTGGGCATATTCGGAGTAATTATCCAATTTATTATTCTCTCATAACAGTAATTTATATTTTATGACTGTTTTTCAATACAGTATGGTAAATTTTTCTATTCCCTCACACCGAGAAAAACTTGGAATTTGGAAATTTTCCCACAAATTCTGGTGATTTGAAAACCTAGAAGGATAATTTTTAAAAAATAACTATAATTATTCGCCAACTGTATACTATAATTCTGATATATTTTGCTATAAATAACTATATTACTATTTCTAATAATTGTTTTTCTGGATCAAAATCACAGAATTTATAGACAAATTTTAATTTTATTTTTCTCAGCGCAGTGCAATAATCTATAATTAATTATTTAATTCTGTAACGAGGAATTGTTTATTATCTGAATCTCGTATTAAGAAACATTGTCATAAAAAGTAATCAGAAAGGGTAATTAATTTGTAATCTTGATCTTCAATTTGATAAACAATTCTCGCGTTGTGTCTGAACACAAATTAAATACCATACATTGACGTAATATGAACTTGATGCGTGTTTCGCATATTGTTTGCACGATTTGCACACAACGCCGACCACAATTCGATTGCGTTATGCGATGAGCGAAAAGAATATTAAGTTATGATAAAAAGTAATGTAGATCAGGGTGAAAATGGAAATACGGAGGCGTAAAATGTAAACAACGGAGCGAAATGTGCATAAATAAATGAATTACGCGCGAACGTTTTGCACCAAGGAAACTCGACTTTCATCAGATATAATAACCAAGTCAATAATCGTCAATATCTTTATGTTCGCTGGCACGACATAGTCTATTTACGACAATAACAACAATTACTACGGCAATGACATTTTTCGTCCCAACGTTTATAAATCGGACACATTTTTTCTTTCGCGACGACGAAAGAAACGTATCATTTCTCGCGACATTCGTCCGCTAAAATGTTACTTTCAATATTTCAAGGCGAACGCGTTCGAGACAATTTTCCTTCGATTTTTTTATCCGATTTTCGATGTTAATCGATTGCCGAAACCACGAGCGGAGTATTTTTGCGCGATGCGAGCTCGACGCCGCGACTCGCAACCGAATCGGGACTTTCACGAAATGTGTAAATACGCGTGTTAAAAAAATAAATTTTCTTGATTCGTGTGTGACGGCTAGCACACAATCGTTTGTTCAAACTCGCGTGCAATTAAGTGTTGCTCGTATAATGTTATGTGATGAGAGAGACATGGCCTACTTTTCGGTTTTTATAAATTTTTCATAGCAACTTTTATTTGAGCGGATACTTTGCGTGAGGCAGTTTATGAAAATGAGCCTGTGTTTATTGCGGACGAAAAAAGAAGTTGAGGTGATGATTTAACTACATACTTTATTACTAAGGTTGACATTTTACTTGCATAATGGGATTCCTTGGGAAATATGTGTTTCATAGTTATGTCATTTGATAAAATCGACGTTACGAAATTTGCAATACAAAATTTCTGGTGACAAATTAATTACTTTTCAGAAACGACTGTTACTTAAGATCAATTTCTTAAATCTTGTGAGTTATATTCTGTTCATAAAATTTATCTGTAAATATTTGAAAACAATTAATGAAATAATTTTGAAATTAAATGGTTGTGTGTTTTAAGGGAAATTAGTCATAAAAAAAATAAATAGATTTCAGTTAAATCAATTTGTATTATCGTAAATTAGATTCTTTCGAAATGATGAAGCTAAAAACGTTTTGAACTGCTTTTTACGTATCGACTATACCTATTTATTAGTAGCAATTTATTTATATTCTTCGTGATTGCTACGTGTTATTAGGTCGACGTAATTATTAAATTAACACGAAATTAATCATACGCTTGACTCAACTTTTTTGAAAAGGCAAATGTTAATTTTAATACGTGCGTATATAATATAATGATGAACTGTGACGTAAGATAATTAATATTTTTACTATGATATAATCTTATCTTATAAGTCTTATATAACGATAAGGTTTTTAATGAAATCCATTAACGAGACATCGGAATTTGATTGTATAATTAATATTCATAATTGATATACTATAACGTTAGTTTAAACTTATTAAAATTATAAGTCCAAAGGTATCACCTACACTACGAAGTGACATTTAAATGATTACAAGGTGCATATCCTCATTTTTTATCATTTCTTAAATATTATTATATTTATCACATTTACAGTATTTTCATTAATAAAGAGAATTCTTTTTAAATTAATTGTTGATGAATAGTAGTAGTTTTTTCCTTTTATATATATAAAAAGAAAAAATGTTATATATAATACATATATAAATTATATTATTTCGAATTGACGTTACTATAAAAAACAATCTACAAATAATAATAATGAGCAATAAATTGATTTTCACAGTAAACAGGAAATCCAGCGAACCATTATTTTTTCAAAATTTATTTATTTAAAGTTAAATTAATTTATTTTTAGGATATCTATTAATTAAAGTGGCATTTAATTAAAATTCAAGTTTATGTTTAATTGCGCCAAGTATAATTATATCTAAGGCTTATAACGAAAACAGTTTTAAACTTTAGAAGTCGGCTCTAATTATTTGGCTTTCCGTAGAAAACGACAAAACGCTTTACAACTTTTACTCCACTTTAAGATCCAATGATAACAACATGTGACACGCGACACGTTCGTTAGGCTGAAAAGCATAAAATGGGACTATTAACTGAAACAACTGAAAAGCAAGCATAGGTTGAACGATCTCCGACAGTTTCTAAAACGCGCGAGTTTCTACTACTCCTCGGCATTTTCCAATTACTTCCACTGCTTCGCAAATTTTAAATTTTACCCCGGATGTAACGCAACGCGGAACGGTCTCGCGGTCACGCTTCAATATACCAACTCTTATGGACGGTTTTCACCGCATCATCAAATTTGACATATTTCTCGAACGAAATCATAAGTCGCGGATTGATACTTTGTTTTCCAATTGTTTACGTTCAATTTCACCATAGAAGTAGACCGAGAAAAGCCGTGCTTGGCGTGTAAAAGTGTAACATTCCATGGCACCGTTCAGTTATCGTGCAAAATACAAATTACCAGGAAAACGCAGTTAATTGTCGAAACATATTGTTCGAATAATTATAATTATTTTAATTATATTTTCTTCAAAAAAAAATTAATGTAGGTTTAGCAATATTTTTCAGTCCAAGTGGGATATACTTGTATTATATAAATATCTGATATATTTTCTAAGATAATTAATTTGCGTTACGAATTGCACTTTGATTCATATATAAAATATAATATATTTACCTATAAAATATAGCAAATATGGATATAATGCAAGTATATCCTATTTGCGCCAGAAAATATTGCTAAAAACTTGCTCTAACTTTTTCTTAATGTGGTTAAGTTAACCATTTTCTTGACAAGAATGCCACCTGAAGTCGAAGTCGAATAAAGTCGTTTTGCGAATTTAATTTATTTCATTTATTTGTGACATATTTTGCTTTGCATCATTGGTTATGCAAGTAATTTAAACAAAAATGATATCCTCATTTATATATTTATTAAAAAATTAAAATTAAAATTATATTTTCAATAACATGATATTTATAACCATAAAAAATGATCATATTTAAAATTCACTATTCTAAATAGTTACAGTAACCATTTTATCCTCCGAGTGTACGGAAAACGAGTTAGGATTTTGTTTTCAATATTGGATGACATGTTACAAAGGCAATAATTGTCGCGGGAAAAAATGCCGCTAAAAATCGACACCTTTGCCCTCCGAATAACGAATTCTAATTAATTCCAAAACTAGAAGAGCGTCGCAGGTTATCTCGCGTTTCAAAATTCATTTTCATAAAAATCCATTTTTTGACAAATTAAAATTCATATTTATTCTGGCATGCTATATTTAATTTCATCCCGGCACTTTCTCAACAACGTGATCGGATACGACATTGAAATTCAAATCACCCATTAAGTTCGAACATCGAAACGGAAGATTGAGAGATCGAAAAAACGATCCGCTCTCCGTCGAGGCTATTTTATATAGCGAACTCTCGGTTCAAACGTTGGACTTCTGGGATTTGATTGCGCAAAGATCTTTGCAAAACCAGATTCCTATTTAGGACGGTAACTTTTTGTAACCATAAGTACCATAATTAATGCGACATATTGTCAGTGAAAGGTATATCACCTCTGGCATCGAAAATTTGTAACGCAAATATTCGATCCGGTCTAACGATCTAGCAGAAATTCGTCGTCCCCATCAAATTATATAACGCGACAGTGCCGAGAGTTTTTATAAGAAAAACGCGCGTTTCTCACGATTCCTATCTCGGGCGCGTTTCAATGTCGTCCTAAAAACATTAATAAAAGTTTTAAGTCCCGAGTTAGAATCTTTTTCGTGTGGAGCTGAATTCACAATTTCACCGCACCGTTTCTCACGTACGAGAACGCGCGTTTTAATGATCCGGCTTTAAACGCGGATAATTGGCGGTACCCTTGTCAAGTAAAAGCCGTAATTCAAATTGTGAGACATTGAGAACATTGTCGGATGAGAGATTATGAGGAAATATTTTTCGCGATACGAAAGGAACACGAAAGGAAACCGTGGTAGGATGTCCGGTTACAGTAGGCTTACGCGTCGAATTATCAAATTAGAAATCATAATAGCGTTGGATTTTTCAACGTTGCTATACACTGATGAAATTCAGCTTAGACTAAACAAAGACATGAAATGTCTTTCTCGTAATGGAAGAACAAGTTTTATAATAATTAAATAAAGAAAAATTTTTATTTTATAATACAAAAATTATTGACTAATGTATGCTTTTCGACATTTAATCACGAAACGTTTGCTTTGCTATGTGTAAT
>JABFPK010000424.1:0-15806 GCA_022817445.1 Habroteleia sp. ZL-2020
CTCGGCCACGAAACCGCTGCCAACCTACGGAAATAATAAGCTATATAAACCATATAGCCGCGCGTCATAACTTGAGTGCCGGCAACTGTTTTTTAGGTATATATGCTTTTGCACTTCAGTGCATACATTTTACCCCAATTTAGAGTAACTTTTTTTCAAAATTGAATATGCAAAAATTAATATGTCTTGAAAGGCATATTTCAATACAAAATAAGATAATGGTTGACTTTTGCATATGCGAATATATAATTTTTTTATAAATAAATTGTGTTGTTTATTTCTATAAGAATTTTTAAATTTTACAGTTAAAAATCCTGTAGAAAAAACAATATAAAACCCATTTACCCAATTTTGGGGGAAAAAGTCATTTAAAATTTCACTCAGTGTATCAAATTGATTATTATGAATTTTGAATTCATTTTCTATAATATAAATTTTAATTCGTTTTAAAAAAATCTATAGAAGACCTTCCCATCTTTAATTTCACAAATTAGAAATTCCAATTAATCGCCGAAATAATAAATCCTTGTTGTTCACCCTTTGCTGAAGTTCTAGTTATATTTTATCCTAAATATTAATTACTTTCATTAAGTACAATGCAAATTTGTATCGATTTAATTCCAAACCCCAAAAAATGGTATTACGTGAAACGTTGGAATATGTTGTGTCTTAATGAATTATACAAGGGTTAATCAATTGCACGATTATTTACAGGGAACACGAGTCCTAGTGTGTTGGCACCTATATCACTCTCTTGCGCAGACCCGAAGTTGGAATAGTAGACAAAGACGGCAATTTAACGCCAGTTAAGAGCCGCTTAAGCGCTTGTCAAGGATTAAATCAAGATTAACAGTAAGATTACCGGACGTTACTGCTAAGTACGACGCTATTCAGTAGGTTCCCCGGTCGTTTCTCTTTTCGTCAGCTAGGTGCTTTTCAGGATCACGGTCGACGCGTTACCGTTAACGCGCGTCGCGTAAGCGTAACGTCGCGTGTACTTTTAACTAATTGCTATAACGTCTCCCCACTCCTCCATCATCATCTAATTCGAAATTATCGCGAATTCGTTAATAAGATCATGTTTTCTTGCACGTGACTGATGGGCTCATTTCTCTCCTAGTCACGTTCGCTTTCGTTATTCAATTGGATCGTTCATTTCCTGTTTATTGGCTTTTTATCGACGCGAAACGAGAAAACACTTGTTGATGGAAAAGGGGTTTATGTCATTGATAGGGTGCCTATTACACCTATTCAAAAGTGGATAAAGACTCGACGCAGCTTACTAATTTTATTTTATTGCCATCTGCATACAAATTAAAGAGTACTTCAAGCGATGACAATTCAATTCGTTTTATAGGTTAGGCGACCATAGAGGCATTGCTTTCAACCTTTGTTTACATTTTTTTTTTCGGCGCATGTACTGCGCCACCTTCATGTCGTCTAAAGAAAAGACGGATTCGATTATTAAAAGTTGTTTATATATATAAATACAATCTAATTTATTACGAGGTAATTTACTCAAAATTATCAAGGAGGACCAGCCCAGAACTCCACTTGTTATAATTTAAGAACAGCAAAATGGTATAAAAAAGGAAAAAGCACGAGTTAATTACAGTCATAAAAATGATCCGAATATCCATTATGCCCTTCCCTTCGTGACTTAATTGTATTCCCGACAAAACAAAACACAGCGCCGAAATGTGCAAAACTCGAAAGTTTGCCGAACGCCGAGGAGTTAAGGTCGTGGAAAAAGTTTGCGAAAGTTCTTTATGCGGCAATATTAACGGCCGCGGATGAAATATCATATTTAATTTTTATTATATATACTGTATGCATTGGTCCCCGAGTGTTCCGACGTCGTATATAAGGAGACTGTAAACGCGGGGCGGTATATGTAAATACGGCGTGATACATTGGATACTCGCTTATAAACACCCCATTTTTATTCGGGTAGCGTTTTCCGCAGCCCTCTGACTCTTCCGAGCTCATTCGCCTCTTCCCCGACTTGCCCGGTCCACCACTTTCGTATATAAGGAGGTAACAAAGAACCTATTATTTTTGTGCTTCTACACGACGTCACGTGCAAAAGCATCGCTCTGAAACATGACTTGCTTCGCTTGTATTTTTTATGCAAATCCGCGAAAACAATCCTAAATCGTCGTTACGAATAATCGTGATAAAGTAGTTGCGGCTGATTCAATGATATAATTTAGTTTGTTTTTATTTTCAATGTAAATGCAAATTACTCTCCATTTTCTTATTACTTCAACAAGAATTTGAGGTTAGGTCCTTCCACTGCAATTCCAGTAAAAACAATTTGATGCATAATGTTATTATATTTTCAGTGAAACAACAATTTTTTTCAATGTTTGTTCACTGAAAAGCATTAATAAATTTGCAAATTTAAATGATGAACAACTGAGAATGGAATTTTTTGTGGTTCAATCTATTTACATGTATGTTTCCAGATTAATTGAAATGTTTTTTATATTCTAATGTTTATCTTCTCGAAGAAGAACGTAAGAAAAGTTTGACAGTTTTGGAAAGAGCGAGTTCAAAATGGCAATCAGACTGGTAATAAGATTTGATGGTGTCTATTTGCACAAATAAGAACTGTGTTAACAAAATTTCGTCGCAGGGGAGTCAAATCAGACGCTGTATTTGCTTATAAAGTATCGGACTGTACTTTATGCTCGGCTGAGTTTTTTTTATTAGCTGACGGTTCCTCCCGGATTGACCATTTCACCGAGAAAAGGTCTTATTGATTTGACTGATCCGTTGGGTTTCTTCGGGAATAAAATTTTCGTGTCGAGTGTTGCGTCTGTGATTCAAGTGGCACACGATATTCGGTCAGAATTGTTCATCGCAAAGTGATTATTTGATTGCGAGCATTCGAATACCTGATAATTATTTTTCCTTTGCTGGAATTCGGTGCGTCCAAATTGCTGCCGGTTATGTTTGCCAATGCGCGAAGCAAAAAAGTCGAATCGCCGTCAATCAACGCGCGTTTTGATGTTAGGCATGATCAAACCGCAAATTCAATTGACTGCGGACGAAGTTCCGAGGAATTTCACCCAAATGAATAGCAATTTCGTGGCCCCAGCTAGCCCTGAATCAATTACCGTAACTGAAACAATTTTGCAACATTTTCACATATATAAAAAAATTTTAAATCTAAATTATTTTTTTATCTTGGGAGTAAATGAATTGCTTATTGGAAACAAGCTTGTATTATTATGTCAAATGGATGGTAAAGATACATCTTTAACAAATTTGGAAAAATAAATGTTCAGCAAAGTGAAGGCAGAGGGGAATAGCTTGAAGACCAACTTTGTCTTCAATTTCTTTAATTTCTTCAAATTTTATTTTAATTTTGGAAGTAGGACTATAGAATACATAGAGATTTCATATGCGAAAACATGTAATGGCACTTGGATTAATGAAGATTTGCTTTATTTCTTGTTTGCACTATGTAGTCTTAAGGAAGGTATAGAAGGGTCTAATCTAAATCTATAAGGATTTTTTAAACTTTCGTCTAAACCACAATAGAAGATCATCTAAGACCCATACGTTATTAATTTAATTTTCTTAATAGTTGGGGTAATACTATTATGTTATTAATTTCCTTTCAGGTGATCAATTTCGCATAAGACGCTATATCAGTTGTCCATTGGGCGTTAGCCGGACGACGGATTTGATTATCATTATCTAAATAAAAGCAAATCAAGTGTCGCGACCCGCATGATGGTAAAAAAGCTAGAATAATTCATCGGTCGTTTCATTTTTTACAGGCGAAACGAGTGCTGGCGTTTTATGCACGTCTATATTTTGCATTGTCTAATTAAGTCCTGAATAATGAATCTGCGTTATTTCGGCCTCTATCAATTTCTACATGTCTTTATCCGAAATTGCGATTAATCGCGCTTATTTTCGCCGCAACAAATAACTCCACGATACGCAGTCGCTTGACTATCAGCGAAAAAGGAGCGCTGATTTGTGTTTCATGCAGATTCGACGATTCTAATTTCATATTGTAATGGTCGACTAAAAAAATAAATAAGCGCGATCGTATTTACATGTATATTCTATCTGGGATTAAGGGGAAAATGCCTCTAAACTGGAACGGCGCTCGTTCGCAATTGACTGGTGATTTTAGCGACATCTACGTGAATTAAAGTCGTCATTTCCTTTCATGGAGCAATCTGCATATGATATCGCGTGTGAATTCCTCATAAAATGCGATGATACTGCTATGACAGCCGTGGGAAACTGGATTACTTCTATTTTAATTTCTTATTATTTTGATCGTCTACTTCGCGCCATCAATTTTTTTACGACTCCTTAAACCGCCCAGTTGTTACCCATTTTATGTCTTTCAGACAACTTTGAATGTTTTTACTGTGCTGCCGTAGTTTTTGCAGCAGAATTTTTCACTTTAAATTTGATCTTGCAACACAATTTGACTAAAATCTACCGTTTTGCTTGGTCAGTGCTAACATTGGAAGAGCATACTGCTGGAGGCGAATGTTCAAATCCGCAAACAGAATTTTTTGCAAGCTAAAAGTATTGAAAACAATTGCAAATATAATAATGCAAGTTTAAAAATGCAGCTTGACCCATAACTCTGTCTAAGTTTGTGTTTTCCTTCGAAAGAAATGTTGATTAACACGAGGCAGTGTTTCTTTATGCAACGCGCGATTAGCATAGCGCGGTATATTTTAATTCAAGAAAATATCTTGTAGTCGAAGCAAAGTCGACGTGAAAATAATGGTAACGGCGGGCGAGGAGCTTAACCGATTATTTATTGTTTCATGCATAGTGCCGAGTCAATAGCGGCTCGGTTGGATGCATTAGCATTTTTTTGTTGTTTAAAAATGAAATATACGCAGCAGCGGAATGGAAAGTGTACCGAAAACGAGACCGGGCTCCTAAGAGCTTCTGATCTCGAAATAAGTGGGTCCACGCGTTTCGGAATACCAAACGCCGCCGTATAAACACACGCTTTAGTGCCATCGTTGCGTCACACGCCAAGGTTGATCTCAAACATTAAATAACTTTTACGATGTTTCACGTGTGTCCACGAATAATGGACTTTTTAAACATGTTGTTTGAAAAGCGAATGAACCTTTAGTTTTACTGATATTTTATTTCGTTGTTTCAAAACAACGTCGTGAGAACAAGTTTGCTCTTTGATTTTACACCGAGAACAAAGAATTATAAAAATTGCAAGATTTAATGGCATAGCATAGATTCAAAAAAAATAAAGTATCACTATCTGGGATAGTAAAATTAAAACTTTTTCCACTTTCATTTATCAGCATAGTAATTCATTTTACTATGTAAGAAAGTATTTTTTTTATATTTTTTTATATTTGGAAACATGCTGATTCCGGGCTTGTGCCAGTCCTATTCCACGTTATTTGGATTTTTCCTATTTTTTAGAGTGTCTGGCAGTGCACTCAGAAAAATATTTTATTACGTGCAACTAAATAGTTTGATTGGCTGTAATTAGTTGGCCCAAACAAATTTGTTGGATCACGTAACAAAATATTTCTTTGTAAATATTAAATCATTTAAAATAATAATAGAGCCTATATTTATTTTTTTTTACTTTATACAACAACATTTTTTATACAACATTTTGCTTTATATTTCTAAATATTTTATTTTTTATTTTATTTAAAATTTGAGTTGATATAGCAAACCATAGTTACACATAGTAATAAGCATTCACACAGATAAATTTGTCGCATACAATTTTCTAATTGTGCAATTATTTCGTTCGGAAAAACATCTCCCGCTGTAGGATTCGAACTCGGAACGCTGCGGCGTCAGTCGAACGCTTTAACCATTTGGCTATTGAAAATACTTGACGAGTATCATAATTCAATATTTAATAAATAAAAACAAAATTATAATATAATTTATATATATTATTATATTATATTATATTATATATATATTATATTATATATTATATAATATAATATATATATATATAATAAATAAAAAATACTTAATAAATATATTTTTTGGTGAAAATAAAATATTTAGAAATATAAAATTAAATACTGTATAAATATCAAAAAAATATTAAATATCCGATCTATTATTTTTTTAAATGATTTAATATTTACAAATAAATTTTTGTTTAAATAAATATTTTCTTATGCCAACCAACAGATTCATTTGAGTCAACTAATTATTATTATACCCAACCAAAATATTTAGTTGCACGTAATAAAATATTTTTCTGAGTGTTGATTCTGATGTGTATCGAGGAATGGACGGAATATTTAATTATTATTCCAATTCCTGCACACAAAATACTCAAAAGCGATTTAAGAAAGTTCAATCCTTATGTAAACAAAGCCTTGGAAATAACCATAGGTACGGTATATAAGACACCGGTATTATTATTTCGTGATCAGACCGAGGCGAGTGTTCTAATTGTAGGAACGACCGCGATATGTACCCGCACCATCTGGTATCTCGATTTGCCGGCGGGTTTGGAAATGTCACGCACGGTGGGCAAACGCGGTTCTGACTCGGGACAACAATTTTGCCTCGCAACACGGGCGAAATCTGCGAGGTACACAACCACTTTCGTCGCTCCTAAACTGTACCAATTACAAACACTAGCGGCATCTCGTTTCGAGTGTTAACTAAACACTAAATACTAACGACGATACACGCTTCGGCGTGAATTCGCCACGAAATGCGCACTTAAGTTTCCAATTTGCAATTGCAAGATTCCCGAATTTTGTTGACTCTTTTTATTCTAGGACAAGATTCCACATAATTTCAATTTCCAACCTTAAACTGGCATTCAGGAGGATTTTGTCCGAAAATAAAGTTAGAAGTAGAATCTAACTCACCTCGGATTTATTTCCTAAAATTTGTTCACGTAATATATATTTAAAATAAAATTATAAATTTTATATGAAACAAGTTAAATCGCTGTCTAAAGTGAATTTCCTTCAGTGATCCTTCGAGATAGACTTTGTTTCTTACGATATACTAAGGTAAACCTTTTCCGGGAATATTTTCAAACGGACTCTTATTCTAAGCTTCATTTAAAAGAAACCATTTTCCTTAAAGTGGTGATACTAAACGCCACCCATCTCTGAATGAACACCTAGCCTTCTATTAATTTTTCATTAATAAAAATATTTACAACTAGTTTTTTAAATATTGCATTTCAATTTGTTAAAATTAGTTTAATTGTAAATAATTATAATATAGCGCAGCTCTAAACTATCATAAAATTAAAAGTTAAATACTTTTATATAAAGATGAAAAATTATATGAAAAATAGTTTAACTTGGATAGCGGTATATTTCTTTAATTTGACCTTCACAATTGAAGATAAGTCCTTGAATATGTGCTATGCATTTCTAACATAAATTTACTCTCAATAATTTTGAAGTTGATTTTTCGAATCTGCTTGAAAGTGACTTCAATTTAGAATGCTATTGCAGGCCAAACTCTTTGCCTTGACATATAGTTAGAACTGTTCTTCACCCAAACAACTGTGACTTGACAGGCAATAAAGACGCAAAAGTTTCGTATCGTTTTAGGTCCGCGTGATGGGATAAATCAGCGACGGTTGTGCAAAACAAACGCTAACGACAAGTTTTAGCAGGAACCCGAGGGTATTTGAACAAGGAATATTCCAGTGGAAGACGTGCGCCACGCCTGCTCATTTCTGGTAGTAAATTTGGCCCGCGAGTAGTCCAAGTTTATATTTTATAGTCCGCGCTTTTATGCTTTATATAGCAATGAATTAGCCTCGGAAGATAGAACACGGCTATTCAATATCATCTGAGATTTACCGAGTAATTCAGCTAAATGTTACCGGTATCGCTGCGGGACGACTTTATGTAAAAGATATACGCTTTACTTAGACTTATCGCATGGAAAGTTCATATTCGTGGACAGATATTCCGCTAAGAACATGTTAAAAATCAGACGGAAGTACAGAAATTTATTACATTTAATTGTATACTGTATTTAAAAATTTTAATGAAGTAAACAGTTATGTTCTCATATTAAATTATAAGAAACTGCTCTCAATTTACTTTACATATACGAAGGAAAGTAATACTTAAAATGTTACTGTATGTTTTCTAGATTTTTTGGGATATTGAGGAAATTTTATTAGGTAGTATGGTAATAATTCTTACATTTCCTTAAAGATATAATATATATATATATTAATAGAAGTATGTTCCCATGTAAAAATTTATATATGGGATATATGTGGCACATATATGGCACATATATGCTTATTTTTACATTGATGCTGTCTCCCTCTCTCAATAAATTATAATTCGATTAGATATTACTTTTATAAATTAATCGGGATCAAAAGTAATTTCGACGTATTGCTAAAATAAGTAAAGTAAGCTATTATCAAAATAAAATGTTATTCGCTCCTATTGATTAATAAGAATCTATTTCCCGAATTTACTCCATTCAATTCGAACAATAATACGAGTCAAGTCTATTTTGATTCAATCAGTGTTCTAATTGTTTTTAAGTAACAACTGTTTGAGTTTTCGTAAAAGACGAAATGATTTCAGCATTATGCAATTAGACAACTGTTCAAATAGCATTGTGATCGTGTAATCGCATGTTTTCGTTAATTAAACGCCGATGAAACGGGTTAAGTGGATTATTCGAAAATTCGTCATCAACTTAAAAATGCCGAGGGTATTCCGAGCGCAAACATTTCTCAAGACAAACAAATGGAAACATTGAAAATATATGCTGGCTTGTATATATTCTGAATGTTTACATTTTCTGGGAGAAGTCTCTCGCGGTAATGTAATGAATTCAAATTAGCTTACCTTGGGAGACTGGCGTGTTTAGCGCGCCCGCAAAAGATGTAACACTGATAAAATATTTTTTCGCGAATAATAATAATCGCGGTATAATGTAATGCAAATTGTTTGGATTAGTATACAAAGTGGGACTAGGAGTATGCGCGCGGCGTAATTAGTGATAACGCAAACATGTTTTAATTATTAAACCGCGCCTTAAGGGCCGGCGTTAACTGTCCTTTAGTTTTCGGTAACCAGCTTTTTTCGCACTAATGAATTGGATTTTAATAATTGTTCTTTGTGGCCGACCGTTTTCTCACGTTGTATTGATTTTTGACGAGTTCATTGGCCAGATTTGAAGGCGATTTTTGGTTTGAGTTCGTCTGGGGAGGGAAACTTTTTAAATTGCCAAATTGTAACAGACGTTTCGAATAGCTTAAGCAATGTTTGCTGGTGACGAATGCATACATTTACTCATAGTCAATAGATCTTCGCCAATATCTTTGCTACGTTCAAATTTATGTTGGTGGTATTATTGTAACAATTTGCATGAGTTGGTCAATAGTTTTATCGTCGTTTCGTGCGAGTGATTTTGAATTAACAGCTCGTTGGAGTAAATTATATAATCCAATGCAAATAATGAATTGTGTAATTTATTCATAAACAATATGTAATACATAATTGAAGTTGCTGAAATAATATAAATAAAAATATTAGTTTCTAAATGTCCTGCGGAACGAAATTTGTAATTCTTCAGAAAGATGCATACCGATATACGTATATACCCTCGTGTATACATATACACCTGTAGAAATTTCTCTGTGATAGAGCAAATTAACAAGAGTAACCCATGTGAAAATGAAACATATGTTTCATGACTGACATATATGTTTGCGGCATCCATATATGAAAACTCACGAAACATATATGGGGTTGGGCATATGTCTATAGAAATTCATATATAGCCATATATGTTCTGATTTATTTCATATGTGAAAATAAGTTTATTTCGTATGATTCATATATGACAGCCATTTATGCTAAATTTTTACATGGGCTATTTTCTTCTATGAAATGGTTCTGAAGCATATATGGCCATATATGAATTTCTATGGACATATTTGAACCCCAGATATGTTTCGGGAATTTTCATATATGAATGTTGGAAACATACATGTCAGCTATAATGTTTCATTTCCACATGGAAAACTACGCGAGCGGAAAAAGAACAATGGCATGAGGCTGGCTCGCGGACATGACCCAGCCACAATCCAAACCACTGCCAAACCAATGCCAGCCTGATGCCATTCTAAAAAGTAGGAAAAAATCAAAATAACGTGGAATAGGACTGGCACAAGCCTGGAAACAGCATGGCATATGGCTGGGTCGCGGACATGAGCCAGCCTCATTCCATTCTGTTCTTTTCCGCTCGGGTAGTTCCACCAGAATATAATTTTCCTACAATTTTTCACTTTATTTGCCCAGTAAATCAATTCTAACAAAATATTTATGGGATTTCTTTCCTTTATTTGATATGAATATATAAATTATACATAGATATCAATTATTACAGATATGTGTATCAGAATCTCTCATAATAGTGACGTAATGAAATTAAAATCCAATGTTATTAATACTCTGAATCACTGTGAATTAATTATATCTGACTTATCATCCCTGGTTGGACTAACCAGAAAGATTCTACTTGAGTCTTCCGCTAACTAATGTCGTAACAAATAACTAAAATATATGGCATGTGATCGGTAAATAATATATACGTTACAGCCCACCCGCCTTGGCGTATCGCCCGTTGATCCACCAAGTTCGCTTTCAGTTCAGGTAAAGTCTCTGCACGATCGAAATCGAGCTTCTGATTCTTATCATACAATTTTTATATAAGAATCATTCTTAGGTGACCCTTTTTAACTTAAAAAATTGAAGTGTTTAATACATTTTGCATAAGATTTAATATATTTTAATTAAATAAAATCCGTGCGCGTAAGCTGCTTCCTAAAATTCAAAATATTAATATTTGTCATCGCATTCCTAGGCTCCATTGTCTCAAAACTTTGGGATTCCAAAGCCGTTCGGAGGGTCCAGCATAATTCCAAATTACTCGAACAACACGTCTCACGTCAACTCTGAAAGCAACACCTTGCCACGTCCGCAAAATCAATCGGTGACTGGTGAGTTAAATTCTATAATTGTCATAATTATATTCGCCTTCCGCGTGCTAGGCATACGTTATCACAACTATAGCGAAAATCTATTCCATAAGCAATGTTTAAGGAAATGCGAGAATTCCTATACAGGAGTACTCAATTGGCTTATGCTGCGATATTAATGTCTTCAAAATTTCAACACCTTTGAACTCGCAATTCCAAATCCAATTGATTATTAATAATCAAATAGTGTTATGTGAAGTATGAAATTTATTGGATTTATTGACTCCAATTACTTTGGATAGGTCGATACTCAACCTTGCCATACATGAAAACTTCCCCTTTGAGAGGTACGACTGCTAACTAGAACTATACGTCGGGACGTTCTAAATTGCTAGGCTTAAGCGTCTTTTGGCTTTTGACCCGCGTCAACCTAATTGGCTGATCAACGTTGACGCTCTTGTCTATTGATTTCACAATGTTATCCTCGTCAGCTTCTTATCATTGTTACCTATACGTGCCTCTAATTTGTACTTCGATAGTTTAAAGCAAATACGTAAGATTGGTGCGTTGAGAGCTGCCAGCTGCCGATTTCTTGGAAATTAGGACTCTCGCTGCATTTGTTTAATTAGTAGTGTTATCATCGAAATGCTTAATACGCGCTAAAAGTGTTCCGAATTCGTAAATTTGTTATTCATTATACCCATGTAATAATGATAATGCAAGACAATTTGTTTTTTGTTTTATTGCGACGTATAAAATTGGTATGTATGTTGTGAAACTGTTTTATATGAGTGCCGTTCTGAACATTCATTATCATTACGCTTGTAGCCTCTTCATAATACATCTTTTCTTATCTTTTTTCAGCAGCTTCATCTTTCAACCCGAAACCCAGACCCTTCTCTCTAACATTTGCGTGAACACGGCAGCTCTCGACAACGAACTCAGTGTCTTGGAAAGATTTAAAATTATCCAATCACACACACACATTAAAATGTTAAAACGAATTCAAGAACAAATTTAGAAAATAATTAAATAATGTTGTTACTCTCGTTTACTTCAATAAATCGGTACTATTAAAAAATTATTTTTCAACAAAATATGTGCTCATCTTAATTTATACAAAATGCTTTCTCTTATGACCCAACAATAAGAGAATTTGCGACACTGATCCTATCAACTGTCAGTCATTTTAAACTGCTTTATTATGGTGAATTATCAGGCTGCCAATATGATACCCTAACCGTACTTACCAAATTAATAATTGAGTTACACATTCGGAATAAATTGAAATTGAGAGTAGATAAACCATTTTTTCTTAGGTTTGCGGTTTAGTAACAAAAGTTCCATTAGGAGTGCGATTTTTTCTAAGGCGAAAATTTTATTTGCGTTATACTTGCTTCTTTAATTTTATTTAGCATTCGGTACGCGTTTGTGGTTCATTCACAGGTAACCGCAATAAGTTCAAATATTCAGACGTAGTAACCATTAATGGTCTTTCTAGTTCAAACAAGTGAAAACCAACTTTGACTAAAAGTAAATCTTATTACCTCTGAATAATCACGAACGCAACCCCTTTTAACATGCTTCTACTCACAGATTTCTTTGTTTTTTCTTGTTCTTCTAATCAACCGACCCACCTCACTTAACTAATGCATGTTTTATGTGTGAATATTTGTGATATTTGCCCTGGCAAACCCATTGGTTCCTATTCCTCTATTCATCCTCATTTCTCACTCCGTAGAGCGTTATTACGCGGAGTGGGATACATGCGAAATCGTTGAAGAGATCAAACGACCTACAATTGAGAAACCTCCAACCCCTAAACCCAAATCCACGGTCTGGCCTCCTTCAAAACCTGTAGAAGACATCACTTATCCCACAGCCAGTCCTATTTACATTGATCCCAATTCCCGCAGTCGACAACTGGTTCGCGCGAAAAAAGCTAGTCTTGAATCTGCCAGCAGGGAACGTAGTCGCAGAAATAGTTTCATAGACGCCTACGAAAGTGACTACGAAATGGATAACGTGAGTTGTCCAGGACCAACTTATCGAAAAGTTGAGGTATGCGGCCATAGACGTGAAACTCGACGTAGTGAAACAGTTTCATCTCGTGCCAGTTCCACAGAAAGTGTTCGTAGGTCATTAACTCCTACAAGAATTACTCAGCCAACACCTAGACCTTGGACTGCTACAGTAACGGCAAATTCGAATGTTTACCAACCGCCAGAACTGGAAAAAGTTTGTAAAAAATATCATGAGCGTCATATGCATGAACAAATTAAAGATAACGATCATGAGGAAAAAAGGGCTTATTGTGAAAGATATTGTATGGAAGAAACTGTTCCTTCAGAATCTGAACCAGAACTCGAACCAGAGCCTGAGCCAGAATCCGTACCACAAATGTACACGTGCACGTGCGTATGTTCAACAAAACCAGCAGAAGAACCAGAATCAAAATCAACGATTTCAGATTTATCAAAATTAGTACCAGCTGATGTTGCAATTTGCCCGAAAGGAATTGACGCAGAGCACGATTTATTTACAGAAACTACTGAAAAAGATGTAGGAGATTTTCACATTAAGAAAACAACTACTTATGAGAAAACAGTTGAATTGGTATCTCCAGATGAAGCTCCGCAAATTACAAGAACTCAAGTTACTGAGAAAAAATCAATTGCAGATCATGAAGTCGAAAGTAAAATCGACCGAAGTCAGATACAAACATCAGTAGATTTTGTTTCTTCTAAAATCGATACATTACAAATGGTAGAACATGCCAAGAGAGCAGATGAAGAGGAAGAAAAACAAAACGAATTGGAAGAAATGAGAAAAAGACAAGTCGAAGAACAGAAACGTTGGGAAGAAGAACGTAAACGAAGAGAAGAAGAAGAAAAAAGACGTAGAGAAGAAGAGCAACAACGAATAAAAGAAGAACAAGAAAGAAAATGGCGTGAAGAATTAGAAGCTAGAGTAAGAAAACAAGAAGAAAAAAAGAAACAAACATATTCTTGTGAAAGAAGAGAATATAGAGAATCTCGGGAATCTGTAGAGAGAATAATCGATGTAAAGGTAGAAGAGAGACCACCATCCCGTGAACGAATTGTTGATATTAAAGTGGAAGAACGTCCACCTTCCCGTGAACGTATAATTGATGTTGAAGTTGAAGGTAGACCTCCTTCCCGAGAACGAATCATTGACATTGAATTGGAACAAGAAAAGTCACCTCAACCAGTGTATGAAAAATATGAAGAAATACAAAAAGAGGTTCAGTTTCAAGAAAATGTTGAAGAACAAAGACGAAGGAGTTTAAGAGAACAGGTGGAGGTTCATCAAAGTCTTAGAGAACAAGTTCCAGAAAAACGACAACAAACTTTACAGGAAAGGCGCTTATGTTCAAGATATGGAAAGAAAGGTGAAGAACATACTGATAACAAAGAAGTAACTTGCAAAAAGCATGTACAATTTATTAAACAAACAGAAAGCGGACCAGTTCCTTTGCCATCAACTCCAGTAAAAAATGCAACGCCGAAAGAATGGAAATCTGGAATGGTCAATGCATTAACTACAGCTCCAGATCGTCCATATTCTCCATTTTCGTCAACATCAAATAATGAAACTACAACAAAACAACTTTATAGTCGCGAAATATCATATGAAGAATCATATGGGCCACCAGAAGAACCTCAGTTACCTGAACTCCCACAAAGTCGACCTGTTTCTCCGTTTCAAGAAGCATTAACTACCGCACCGGATCGGCCTTACACACCTTTAGGAGAACTAGATGATCAATTATGTAGGGGTAGAGCTGAAACACCTACATTTTCAAAAACTTCTGATGGATATTGTACGCCAGCTCAACTATTACATACTGATATCAAACACCTAGAATGTACGTTTTCTAAAAAAGAAGTGCCTCGACCGTTGCCAACACCTCCTCCAGATTTTCAGCTAAGATCAAGATCAATTTCTCCATCAAGATCACGTCCCCCAACCCCTAGAAAAATTAACACAGAGGGATTAAAAAAACCAGACGCTATTCCATCTTATCAACGAAATTTGATTACTGTACGTTCTGTGCCTGTAGATGGACAAATATTCGATCCAAGTAGAACACCAACTCCCACTCCAAGGAATACTCGATCACCAGCTCCAGGTCCACAAGAAGTTTCTACATATATGAAAGCTCAAGCTTCAAAAATCAAAGAAGAAACCTGTCGTAAACGTGAATCAACACCTCAGCATCAATCGGAAAATGTTCATTATCATTGGGAGAAAGATACACCGCAGTCTCACAAAAGTCGCATCTATACTAAACATGTTAATTTCAATGAAGACGATCATGGATCAGACCATAAACACATACATCAACATCGTAGTAGAGAATCGTCTGTAGAAGAACGTTTCGAAGAAAATAGTACAACTAGACATTCAAAAAGAAGTCAGTTTATTGACGAACGTACAGATAAAATTGAAAAGAAATGTACATCTGAAATTTCTAATTACGCATCAGAATCAGCACTTCAGAAAACTTCGTCATATGAGCTAGGACGTTATTGTCCAGAATCAACGTGTTATATAGATGAGAATACTCAATCCAAAACAACTCTATCCTGTCCAATAGGCCGAATAAGCGGATCAGAAAAATTTCCTAAAACTGGAGTCAGAGTCTTTCCACCGATGGCTCCTCCTTCTGAGGTTCGAAGAATAGCTCATGAAATACCAGATGAACCACCTTGTCCTGAAACTGGTTTGCAAGTAATCCCATGCAAGGCTTATTCGGACGAAGGTCATACCAAAACTGGAGTTGTAATTGTAC
>JABFPK010000425.1:0-15791 GCA_022817445.1 Habroteleia sp. ZL-2020
ATTCTAACGTGGTTTTATGTCTTGCTCTGCTTCACTCTCATTTCCTTCGTGCGATAATTTCTCAAACTAAACTCAAACGAAGACATCGAGAATACAGTTCTGTGGCAACAGAATGTGCTTTGTTCGGTTTTTCTATATTTTATCATGCTTCCCTAATTGCGTTATTTTTTTGTTTAGTTACGTCGATTTTGCTTGTCTCTTGAAACTCGAATCCTACATTCTACTTTGGCAAAGCCTTTGATACACGGAAAATTCGCGGCCCGCATTGTTCTGTTGCTTGATCGATTTGAACGACATGGTGTCTTGATAAACAATGTCATGCGCATTGAATTGAATTGAATATATAACTCCGATTATAATCTTGCTTGTTTATTGAGTCGTATGTGAAATACCTTTTTATTTTTATCTCTCTCTTTCTTTTATTCTCTCACTATCTCTCTCTCTCGTTTATTCTCGCTCTCTCACTCACTCTCTAAGAATTCGTCCTAAATCGTTCTTCCACGTCCATTGAATAGAGATGATCCCGACAATTACAATAAAAGCATTGCGATAATTTATTGTTTGATAATTTTACGGTCGATTGATTTGGTTTGCATTTTTGATTTGACATATTTAGCATCAGCGGGGGACCTCTCGTCGCGCGGCAAACGACGAAGATAAAGAAAGCACGGATGGTACTTGGCGTGGCTCGTTCAGGGTCCATTCTGGGTCGACGAGAGGGCGCCAGTGGCCAAGACATAATCAAACCGATTGTAAACCAGTGTCTATGGTAGCAATGCGATGTTTCAGTTTTTTGGTTTTTTATTATTCTCGTTCATTTTTTGCTTTTTTCTCGTTTTCTCTCATTGTATTTCTTTTATTGTAGTTATTGTTGTTGTTGAAAAGAAGAGGAAATCAGGAACACGGGACGGGGACGACGGTGCAAGGGAGTGTTTGCTCTGTGTGTGAACATGATGCCGGAGGATGAGCAGGAGGGAGATGAATAGGCGCGAGGTGAAGGTAAAGGGAGAGGGTAGGGAGGAAGAAATGGCTGGGAGAAGCACGTTGGTGGTTGGATAAGTGAGCGTTTTCAAAGGACGAGGGAACGATAGAGAATAGGATGTTCTTATTAGGTTAAAAAGGGTAGGACGTTAAGCTTAGGAGGGTTAGTTGTTGTCGCCCTCCTGTGGTTCGTCACCGTCGCCCTGTGTGTCACTGGTCCAAAGTGTAAGGTTGTCACGCAGCAACTGCATTATCAGCGTTGAATCTTTGTAGCTATCCTCGTTCAGTGTGTCCAGTTCCGCGATCGCATCGTCGAACGCCTATAACATTCAAAGTTTATGTCTTTATATCATAGTCCTGATTAAAGTTTTATAATGTAACCTATTGTAGAAAATTATTACATCAACAAATTCAATTTTCTTTCATTTATAATGAATAAAATAAGCCTTCTCATTTTAATAAATGAAACAAATAAATTATAAACAAATTCTCCGAATAATTATCATAAATTCCAATAAATAAATGTAAATAGAATTTGTTACAAATTATGAAGCGTTTTAAAACCCGTTGTGTACTTTTGAAAATTATTTAAGGAATATTTTATTATAGTTAATTTGAATTTTTTTAAAGATTTCGTAATCAAGAACTTTGTTTGATATTTGAATTAAGAATATGAAAAATTTCTTTTTGTCAATATCTCATATTTTGATAAAAAGACTTTCTGTTTTGTTGTATTAAGGAGATGTGATCAGACTACTCTAATTCAAACACATTTCGACAGCTATAAAGTATCTGGTATTTCTTGTCAATCTTTTATGTTAATATCGGGAAATTTGCTGTCCAAGAAAATTCAAAATAAATATGTGCATGATATTCCAAACGTTTTTTTTATCAAGAAATGGATTTTTTCAGTTCATTATATGCAATATAATGAGATATATCTAAATTATTTCATTTTATTATTTTTGCATAGTATGACATTAAAATATACTTTATTATTTTGTATATTTAAATAAATAAAAACTGTCAATTAAAAACATCGTTGAGAAAAATAATATAATATAAATCTTATATAATAATATGTTATAACTTAAGTATTTTCTTTAATTTACACGTCAAAAAAATCGCAATTAAATATTTATTGAAACAAAATTCAACTTTAATACTTTTAGTAAAATTAGAAGCATATATAATATTCTATGGAAGTGTATAAAGATCGTAATTTTGAAATCAACTCTGCAATTGTAAAAATGTAAAATATAAATTTTTTTTAGTAATTTCGCGAGTATTTTAATAGTGTATTTTGAATGCGAACATCGCGGGAAACATAGCCGAGTTACATGTTCATGAAACAAATATTTTCATTAGTCAAGTCGACATATAGAGTGGAGAAATTAAAAATAATATTAATAACTGGTTGCGTTTTACATCGAAACAGTCTTAATGTAATAGTTTGAATAAATTAATTGCAAATTATAATTTATTCAAGCCAAGTTTTATATGAATTTATATAGGAGCAATCTATTTCATGAGGCACGTCGCATTAAATCAATTATCATATTAATTATTCAATATTATTATATAAAATGGCAGGAGCACAAGCACAAATATTTCAAAAGAATTGATATTTTCGAGATTTCAAGTTACATTTTTTAGTCTCAACTGAATAAACATATGCCCAATGATAAAGTACAATATTATCTTTATTAGTTCAAGATATAAGATATTTTGTTATTGTGCTCATTATAAATTAAACAAATATTAAATATAAAATCGAGAATTTTCATTCTTTCGTTGAATATTTATATTTTGAGAAAAAACTATAAACTAAAATTTTTGATAGATCAAATAAAAATGTATACTAATTTCCTTAACTTTTAATGCATTAATCATATGCATTATATAAATTTAAGCTGAAATAACGTGTTGTGTGAAATGGACTAAATGTTTTTTTATGTAAATAAATGATGAAAAATAATTCATGCCATGGTCGCGAACGCTGATTAGTGCCACACTTAAAGAATGTCGGATTACACTCCGTCAGAGTCAAAGTGTAATCCATACAATTAAATATCAGTACGTTTTATAAATTTATTTGGGCATCGCAACATTGAATTAACAAATAAAACAATCTAATCGGTCAAGCCGAACGTACGTCCTTTAGTCATAATGTGCATATTTTAATTCGGTTAGTCGAGATTCACGTTGCAGCAGTTATCAGAATTAGTAAAATTCAAAACGAAAAAATTGTATTAATTTTTTGTCAAGCATCGACAAGGGCTAACGGTCTTTGTTAATTAATTCTCGTGAGAGTATAGAAAGTGTCGTTCGAACCGTGACAAAGTTGGACTCTACAAAGCGTTTGTTTAAAGTTTCACCAGAGTCAATCTTATTTTTATGGATTAACAACTACATTCAAGGCAAAATTCAAAATTGTTGAAGAAACCTTTTTAAATTATTTATATATATAGAGACCTTGAGAAGTATTGAAATTCTAGCAAAAAAATGGTATATATCAAATAATTGTTTTTAATACTCTCTAAAATCAAATATCTATAATGACAAATTTTATTAAAAAATATTTAGAGTATATAATTTTCTCTTATTTAATAGAAAAAACAATGCTATTATAAATCTTGTAACAATAATTGAAATTATTAATATAAAATAATTTGTTCCAATTGTTATTAGAGAAAGATATTATATATATCATGATGTTAATGTTCATGTCTATAAAAAGTAATACAGTATTAAAATAAGTTATATTAAAAAATTTTTATATTTCTAGTTCAAAAAGAATTGAAAAAATTATTGAATTAAGATTAAACTTTTTTGCTGTTATTTTAAAATCATTTGAATTATCATCCCTTGACAAGGAAACTTTAACCAAATTTAATTTTGAAGTTTTGAAAAAAAAATAATAATATTATGTCCAAAGTTCGAAACTACAAACTGCAAGCCACTCTGACCTGTTTCGCCAGATGGCAGGCTCTGGCGGGAGAAGTGATAATTTCATAATAAAAAACGGAGAAGTTGAGCGCTAGGCCGAGTCGGATGGGGTGTGTGGGTTGCATTTTTGTTTTCGCAATGTCAAATGCCTCTTGGTATGCCTTTTGTGAATCCTCGACCACCGCTGCAACGAAAATTCACCAGACCGGTCATCGTCGGTTTTAACTCTTGTCAAACTCTATTCAGTCATAATTATATTCTACAAAAACAAAATCATCTCTCATAGAAAAAAATAAAATAAAAAAGTTAGGAGAAAGTAACGTTTGTCAAGATGGCGCCACCTATCAGCGTCAAGACCTGAAAGAATGGTAGAGTGCGCGGGTGTCTTCGCCATGAATTTTATACCTGTTTGGCCAGTTGACAAGCTTTGTCCGGCGAGTTCAGGATCTCATAATAGAAGACTGAAAAATTGAGGGCGAGACCTAGCCTGATCGGATGGGTCGGCTGCATCTTCGCTTTGCTGATTTCAAACGCGTCTTGGTACGCTTTCTGGCTGTCGTCTACCACGGCTAAATTCATTTGTTAGTTTACTCAGTAATTGTTCGACAAACATTAGAATATTAATACTAAAAATTAATAAAATCAATTCAAAACAGCTCCAAAGTATTGCAGTTATTTTTCTTATATAATTTAAGATTTTCATGCATATCCGTTTATAATCATTATTCTTAATAAATATATCAATCATATAATTTATAGAATATAAAGTATTTTAATATAATTTTAAATTATTAATATTGATTTGTAATGTACTATATAATGCCAAATTTCTATGTCAATGATTTATAATAATTAAGCAGAATATAATACAAATTGATATAATAGTTTTTACAAGTAATTTATTATTTTCTATTTTGAACATAAAAATTGAATGTTTTCTATTTTATATAACTTATTTTAAATAATAGATTATATGCCTTAGATATAGATATATAACATTAATAATTTAAATGTAACAAAATAATTTAAAAAGAATAACTCTCGATTTTTATTTCAACCTATTTACTAAGTAAAGTCTGCTATCAATCTAAATCTAATATTTTAAAAATGTGGAACTACTATGATAAAATACAAGTTATTGAAACTTGAATGACAAGTAGCAATGTAATAGAATCCAAGAATTAAGAACTAAAACGACCTCTACAAACTAAATCGCAATTATCGGTTGACAAAAGGAACAAACGTAGCGTCAAATAAACTTTATAATTAATTTACGTTTTAATTAGACATTCATATTAATTTGATTTAATGTAAAATTTAACAGTAACAAATATAGCATAAAGAAAATCACTAATTTGTAATAGAAAAATTTCTTATAAAAGAAATGAATATAAAAAATATTAACAAAATAGTTAAATAAAATAAAAAAAATTATATAATTAATCATGACACAAAAAATAATTTGTAATAATCATTCTAAAATAAATAACATTCATGTTGGATATAAAAAATTGAAATTATATTTGATTGTTCTTATATATATTATACTTTTTCCTAAAAGAAATGGTTTTAATGAGAATCATATCAATGCACTTCTACTTATAGAAACAGTTAAAAATAAGTATGTATACTCAGAAATAATTGTATTTAAATTGATAATATTATAATTATTATTTTTTATAAGATAAGTAATTGTTATTATTATTATAAATATTATTTATATATGATAAATAATAATTACAATTTTGTTATTTACCACCATTTGTCATAAGATTACTTTTTATTCATTTTACCTTTTATCATTATATATTAGATTTGCCTACCATGTACAACTTTCATTTATAAACAGCCAAAAACTATTTTAATAATAATTTGAAAATTATTATTTTAAATCAATGAATATTCAAAATTATAGCTAAAACACATATTTTATAATCTGACTTGTGTTTCTTAATTTAGTAAAAAGATTATAGTTTTGATGTTATTTGATAGGGTAAATTTGTGGAAGACAAAGAGTTTATATATTTTAGCCAAAAAATAAAATATTTCTTACAAACGTTTTCCACCACTTGTAATAATTCATTACGCTGTAATAAATTATTCATTAAAAACATAATAATTCATTAAGTTGTAATGAATTATTTATAATTTAATTTGTGTAGAAAGCCTATGAACATTTAATCAAGGCAATCAATGCGCATAGAATTTTTACAGTGGAGCTGCTTTTTTTCTCTGGTCCTACATCATTTAAGTGACAAAGGACGTGCGAAATTCGACGTGCGTTCTCCGAACGGCATAGGACGTTTGAGCGAACATCTGCCGAAGCAGCTGTCCGTAATCAAAAATCTTGCTAGAAAGTGGCGCAACGCTTCTTCCAACTCTTTAATACTCAAACCTCGATATCACATTGTCGTTCTATTTATTTTACCTTTAAATATGAAATATTAAAACAAATAAAATATATCAAGTTAGATTGCTCTTTAATGCCAAAAATGATATTAATACGAATAGAAAAAGATATTTTTCTATTATTTATATCATAATTTCATTTTTATCTGACTAGAAATTTAGAATATTTGTAATGCACCTAAATATTTCTAATATATATAATTTTATGAATGGAAGAAACGTTTTTAGTTTTGGTATTAAAATGAAAAAATATGCATACTGTTTCTGGTTTCGCCTGTGGCAACTTCTGCGAGGTACCTATAGTAGTCTCCCTTCATCTTGAGGTAAAATACTTTACTCTCGGCGTTGCTGGCCTTCGAGATAAGGTATTTGTCTAAGAGACTCTGCAAAAAAAAAAAAAAAGAAACAAATGTCATTATAAGTCGACTCCAAATTTCAATTACAACTGCAATTTCTCGCTTCATCTTCCTCACACTTCTTATATATTCATTTTCATTGTCAAAAGTCTGTTTTTGCAATAAATTAATGTAGTTTTTTTAATGTTATGACATACACGAAATATTTGCTTAGTTTAATGTCTTTGTGTAATCCAAACAAACGCAGCATGCAAAAATTGCTTGCAAGCTTTGATGAAAACGATACAACATTCATTAAGAAGAATTCAATTTCAATTACGCTAAACGAACTATAATGATTTATAGTGAAACATTAAGATGATGAATGGAGTATAATAACTGACAATTAAACGATGCTGAGAAAAATTTGCACTTCGCCACCAAGGAGAAATAAATTACAATTTATGTCAAAACTCCGAATGAATAAGAAAAATTTACAATGCATTTCTTTTAAAGCTAAAGTAACAGAATTTCTTTTAGTTGAAACACATGGATATTTTAACTATTATTTAACTATTTTTTCAATAGAATTAAATTAAAAAAGTAACTGAAAATATTTAGTTGTCACGATGTTATTAAATATTTTTTAAGAGTTATAAGACAAGAGAAACCACATTATTATAAGTTTCAATTAAAATTTCAAAATATTATTTAAAAAAGTATTATTTTTATAAAATCCAATATAATCTAGTGACTAGGGTACCGAAATACATATTTAATTCTTTCATTCAATTTGGAGAACACTAAAGAAGGAGAAAATTAAAAATAGTATATAACTTAGTCAAAAATGATTGCATCGATCATCGAACCATCTAGGTTTACAAAGTCACAAGCTTGTGTTACCAAACATGACATCGAAGAATCGTAATTGACCCGTCTGAAACACAATACCGTGTAAATCTCATTCAGATATCGTGAAAGAGCCGGTAAGTTAATCTCATGGAACGGGACACTGCGCACACGGAGAACAAGCTTCAGGAGCCTGAGACGACACCCGCATCATTGTAATTGTGTATCTAGAAATAATGTATCGTTGAGAATAACTCTTGGTGGATTCAACAACAGTTTCTGCGAGGTTTTTTTCTACTCGATTTTAGTTTTCATTCTGCCAACGAAGATCATGTCCAAAATTTTGGAACAGGGCCAAATCTCCGTCACTCAAAACAAAAAAAGACAATAGGCATTATCATTTAGAAACTTAAATCCAACAATAATCTAAAATTTCGATTTAATCAACGAAATGATTCGTTGAATAACAATCTGTATATAATAATTGATTATGATTGAAATTACAGGCTTCAAAAGAGTTAGCCGGACATGAAAAGCGTTCTAAAAGAGGCGCCAGAAATAGCGTGCTGGTATCTCCATAGGAATTAAATTAGCTACCGAAAGCGTGATCAAAGCAGTAAGATGGGGCTAGACCGAAAAAATTTGAAACGATCCGTGTTGTCAACCTTGCATAAACGATTAATATTTGCGAGACTTATGCCAAATATTTGAGCGCCATTGGATGCCGTCCAGAACGAATCTGTCAAACTCTTCAGCATTACCATTTTGCACTTTCGCCAGGAAACAATTCTCTAGACAACTGAAGAAAGGAAGTTGTTTAACAATGTCAATGCTAGGGGGCACTACTTTTGATTTTAGCCATCATTATCATTGAACAAAAGTTGTAATAAACGTATCTCGCAGACTTACCTGCTTGGATAGTGTCATGTGCTTCAAACTTCATGAATTCTTCTTTAATTTTGCATGTGCAATCTACCTTTTCAGTCAATTTAACAGACATAATGAACTTACCTAAACTCATCATTTCTTTTACATATTAAAAAAATAATAATCAAACTCTGAGGCAGCTTTCAATTAACACAGAATTTCATGTTTAAACCCTGTTTTTGTATACAAACGTAATCTAATCTAACAAAAAATACTATATCTCTAATTTTATGTTTTTATTTATTATTGCTTTTTAAATAAATAAATAACATTTTTAGTTTAAAAAATTATTAATAGATATTTAATTAAACACTGTGTAATACTAGAATGTCACATTCAAATTATGAAAATTAACATAATTTTTAACAATTTTAAAAAAAAAACTGATAAAGTATAACCTAACTAAATTTATGTTTCTAAAGAATTTGTTTTATTAATAAAATTTATTTATAAAATTATACTATTAATAATTATTTGAATAAAAATTTCAATCAACATTCCAATACTCTAATCGCATTGGTAAAAATGAAATTGAGTTGGAGTAATATATTGAGAAATGTAACTTAACACCCAGTTGAATAATATTCAAAGTTTTTTTTACTAAATTTTGAAATATATTGGATAATTTAGTTTCATTTAAATTTGAACTAGCTAAGGTATCAATGACTTGCGTAACACAAGATCAAGATAATCGTTAATAAAATAAAAGATAAATCAAAGAAAAAATAATACCTCAGTACATTTAAAAAAGTATTTTTTTTAAAGTAAAAAAATATCTTTTATTAAAAAAGGAAAAAAAATAATTGACACAACAAGACACTGTTTTTCATCTGACATTAATTGTTTGAGCAATATAATCTGTCAAAATTTAGTTTTAAAAGTTTCCCTTTTCTTTTTTTTTATTAATAAACTTATCACCAAATAATACATACCAGAACATCGTAACAGATATCACGAAGTTCCTTTTCGACCTTTTCCCGGTATTCCTTGGCCATCTGCTGTTTGCGCTCGGAGCCTTCGGTCTTTTGCTCGATCGAGGAAATAACTCGCCACGAGCTACGCCTCGCACCCACAACATTCTTGTACGCTACTGAAAGCAGATTCCTTTCTTCGTTTGATAGTTCAACCCCCGTTTCAGTCACAGCTTTCATCGCTGCAGCCATGTCGTCGTACCTTTCCGCCTGTTCGGCGAGCTTCGCACGCTGCACCAATTCCTCCTTGTCCACGGACATTGTGTAAGCTGTAAAATAAATATTACAAAACATTATTTCACCGCATTTAAATTACAATCTAACATTTCTTTCCAGAGCCTTAAAGATCTTTTATTTAAGTGAAACGATTATTACATAATATATTTTTGCAAATTTTTCATCCTAAAATAAATGCCAACAATTTCTTTTTTATTATCGACCTTTGCTTTTTGATAATTTAATTTTAATTAAAAATCTGACATTTGATATTAAACAAATGCATTCGATATTTCATATATTTGCAGCAAAATTTATTCACTACTATTTTGAATTATAAAACCACAAGACGCAATGCAAAATATGATTCATTTTTTAAAAGCATATGCGTCAAAAGCAACAACAAATAATTATAATCATTCATTTACAAATAAATCTCGGCGTTTCACAATAGGACGTTAAAATATCATCGCAGGTGTCTTTATGGTTTTTTGCAGACGTTAGTTAGTAAAGCGTCGTAAAAGTCACGTTAACTTAATTGGCAAGCGGTTTTGTGATCCAAATTGCAATCAACAATGATGCGATAGATTTCAGTTTTATTAACTTTTGGTGCAAAAAGCACAAAATCTTTGCGTATAGGTGTTTTTTTCGCTTCAAGGATACGTGTAATAAGGCTTAGATGTTTATTTGGTATATTGAAACAACATTAAGGGCCAAGGCCAATTACTAAATATGGTAATAACGTCGCAGGAGCCGCGTACCTAATTTAGATTCCGACGATCACACGTCAAAAAACACGCCACCTGCAATTAACCTTAGCGTTGTGTTTATAACCAATCTTAAAGTAAATTCACATAAAAATTTTAAATAAACTATTTCATCAAATTTTCTTCTTTATTTTATCCAACTTATAATAATATATATTCAATACATAAAAAAAAGAAAAGGACAAATATTTTAGAGTGTATAACAATATCCATAATTTTTGTGCAAAAATGAAGTAAATTGCAACATCGGTATAGTTTGATCAGTGACGTATTGACCCTGACAGTTTGTCCAATGACCTTTGCTCGACCTTGGCAAGGTCATGCAAAGCTCAACCTTCCAAACCGTATAATGGCCTGTAATAGTATAATCTTGAACACATTGATGAATTATGCTGTAGATGACGCTTAATTTATGTGATTAAATTCACTATTTTGATCTTGGACGGTCAAACTTCGCCTGTGGCTATGATCTTAATAGGTGGATGAAGGTTGTTTTAATTGTTAGACCCTGTGAGCCACATCAACCGGTTTTACAATAGTCGTAACGTAATCCAATAATGGTCACTGATGGTATATTTCAGACCCAGGAGACTTTTACGAGTTTTCACCGTCTTCAAGGTTATCCTTGTTTTGGTTTTCGTGGCCTAACGCAAGCCAACATATGTTTTTAGATGCCTTCCTTCAATTATATATTTATATACAATTGTCTATTATCTTCCTTTGTCAATTATTTTCTCTTTGATCTTTTAATGAAGTGTTACGAATTTATTTCTTATGTAATCTTTATAAAGTTCTATTGTAAATCTACTCATATAAATTTTATTCACGCGAACAGTAACCATTATCGTGTGAATATTGACCTCTTGGTCATAACTAATATATATTTCAAAAACTTTTCTAAGAAAAGTGGTGGGAGAGGAAAGTGAACCTTTCGATGCTACAAGGGCATACGTGATTGCAATGCTTCGGGTGCGATGACTCACACAAGGCATCACAAAATACGACGCGTCGCGTCATTCAGCGTTCCTCTGGACGACTTTCAATGGCCGTCACTTCCGGGAATAAGTAACATGCTTTTACACAATCGGTGGATTTCTAACAATGACTCACAGATAATTGACCTGAATAAATGTCAGTTTATTCGTTCGAACGACATGTTACATATTGTATTTGAATTGACTTTTAAATCAACCTTATCAATTCTTTTTTTCCCATTTTATTCGGTATTTCTTACTCTGGTAAAAAAAAGAGGATTAACAAAACAGCATAAAATAAGCGTACTCCAGCAAATTATATTAAAATGTTTGTACAAATAATGATAAAGGATGCTTTTGATAAGAGCCTTAGTTTTGTTGTGAATGTTCAATATGGTTTGATGTTTTCAAATCCTTTGTTTTTTTTAAAGCTACCTTCTTCTTTGGTCGCGAACGTGCGTTTGTTAGAAACCAATAGATTATGCAAACGGGCGCCATTTAAGTTGCACGTAAGAATCTAACAAATGAGAGACCACACGACGACTTGTTTCGCTTCCGGCTTCATTTATGCCTTCCGCCGAGCACTCGACGCTGCGGATGCAACGATTGTGCGACGCATAGCACAAATTTTCATCCTACTTAAGCAAACGTATCCTTGCTCGCATTACTACTAATATGCTGTGTGCGTGCTCTAGATTCAGTTTTGTGTAATGCCGATTAAAGGTGACATTGAAATTTCCCGGTAAACTTGTCTTGTACGCAGATACATGTTCCAAATTGTTCTTAAAGCCAATTTACACGCTTTTTCTCAATGACAATTGCATCTCGAATTTCCAACTATTTGACACTTGCGTCGTCATTCGCAATTTAGGCCTCTGATTTCCAACGACAAATTTACTTGTGTAATCTAAAATAAATTCTCTTCATTTTTAGTCATGTTTTATCTACTAAAAAGCCAATTGGAATAATTAATCTACTTCATTTATTTGTTATGCATATAGTTATCTAATTTAAATCAATTATTCAAAATATTTACAAAATCTTACTTTAATTGTAGCATTAAAATATTGACCATTTCAATTCTCATTTCGAATGATAATCATTTTATGATAATGAAATGTATACATAACCTAAATGCTATTTTTTCTAATCACTTTTTATGTCTATTAATAGTTAATGATTTTATTTAATGAATCATTTATTATTTTCACACTTCCATAGTTTTTTGTACTTTATTTTTAATTTTTGTTAGAATTCTTAGGTATTTATATTTAATTCTCTCTTTTAATTGGTTGGTTTAATAACGTACACCTTATTGCATATTGCATAATATATCTGATTGTCAACGATTACTCTATAAGCTGTTGCCAGTGTGTCATCGCCTAAAATATTTCTATTAATTTTACAGCCATTGGCGCTTGTTCTCTCGTGTCCACTCTGTCGAGGAAATGTATTACACGCCTTTGCAGATATATAGTGATTCGTTTAAGGATGGAAAATCTCAACAGTTCTGATTCGGAAATTACTCTAACCATAATTATACATTGATTTCTCTAACTTCAAATGAAAAGAAATTCTCCATTTATATTCTTTAACTATTTTAAAAACATAATTATAACAAAATAAAATCTCTATTTCTGATATTGAATTGAAAATCATATTATGTACATCAAAATTAAAATTCAGTTCCAAATTAACATCATTATTTAAAAATCATGATTATTATATGAGTGAGAATAACTTATCTGATAGCAATGCACTGATAAGATATATCATTGTAAAAATAAATTAAACACAAAAATTATTTACATGAAATCAATCGCATGAATGTACAGCAATATATATGTTTAAGTATATACTTTTAAAAAATAGAAGTATTAAAAGAAGAAACTTGACAATGAATTTTAATTAATCTTTAAGAATCGATTAACTTTCCATAGTTTTTCTAAAAATGCTTTCATCTTGTAATACTAATAATAATTCCACTGTGATAGAATCTGAACAGATTTTTTAAGAGACTTTCCAAAGTGGAAGTCAGAATGTCGAGACGGTCGATACAAATACCTCTGCTTCTAAGCAATAGCTTTGTAATAATCGTGGTTTCTTTGACGCGTAGTACGTTTTTATTGATCTGTATCCGGATTTTATCTACAACTTTTTGGCAAACCGCATTACTTCTGTTTGAATGCGCAAAAAGGGGAAGGGGTGGACTTTGACAGAAATGTGAAATCAAGTTTCATTTGCGACTAAATTTCATATCCGGAATATGATATACATGATTTTCTAAAAAAATAACATCATTTCTTTTTAGTTATGAAAATGTAAAATTAAAAATTTTATTAAATTCAATAGAATTATAAGAAAACAGTGTGGGAAATTTAAATGAAGACAATGCTTCTAACCTAAAAAGCTTATTTTAACTATTGACACATGCGACTGAGGTTTCTCTGATGACCCCCAGGTGCCAGTGGTGCTGAAAAGCGCACAGTAAATGCGCAAAATGTTTTATTTATTGCATTATTTCAGGAAACAATCGTTGATAAAAAGCAGTGTTGCCAAGAAAACAGTATATAAACTTATACTTAATTTAATAAAAGAAAGTGACTCTTTTGAATTCAGTTTCGAAATTATGTACATCAAGATAGTTATGTGCTGTTATAATATCAGACGTCATTATTCTGGTGAAAAAAAAAATATATATATATACATATAATGAAAGTAAACAAATTAAATGAATAATAGATATTTTTTTAAAATTCATTGAGACCAACAATTTAATTTATATTTAAGAAAACAAAATTTCTTTGGACAATTTTCAATGTCAAAGAAATGAAGCTTATAATTAAGAAATCAGTAATGTCTTCTTTATCTAGAAAATCTAAGATCATTCAAATAAGAAAGCAATGCCTTTATAGATCTTGATTGTTATCACAAAATTAAATAATTTTTTTTTACTAGCTGATAACAACTTTCTTACATGTTCTTAGAAGCATAGAAGTATGTATCGAATCAAAAATTCTGATTCATCAATCATTATCATTGTTCAAATATTTTATCCAATAAAACAATTAAAGTTTCACATTCTCAAATTTCAATTAATTTCTGGTCACCATGCTTTGCATTCTTAACAAATCGAAAAAAATTTTAAATTATTTTCAAAATGATTAATAATCAAGAAATGTCTAATTAATATTTTTACAGACTTATGGATACATATTAAGAAGAAAGGCAAGAAAGTTGGAATTACAGGACATTGTATTTGCGACAACAATTATAGGTTATGTTTCTCAACGAAGTAATGCTCAAGGCTTTATCTCATGTATTACATTTCCACAGCTTAAGATTTAATTGTAAACTAATATATTTTATATTTAAACTGAAATCCCAGACATGTAATTATTAAAATCAATGATATAAAATTATCTATATTAATAACTCAGCACGTGAATGCGGCTGTGGAAAATAATATATTGATCACATTTTCTTTGATTGACTAGAATTTAAAAAGGCAACATTGGAGCTCATGAAAGAGAAAATAGCTAAGGCTATCTTATTCATAGAAATTTGAATAATCAATTTAAAAAACACAATTTAATAAATGAAATATCACAAATTTTAAAATTTTATTTGATTTTGCTAGAAAGAATAATTTAATCTAATGTTACTTTTTAAGAAAGAAATATGAAATCGACTCCTGATTTCATATTGGTAATACAAATTAATCTTCAATAAAATTTCAATTTGAGGTATTGCCAACTTTTTGAACAAAATATATATATATATATATATTACTTCGTTGAGAAGCATATATATATATATATATATATATATATATATATATATATATATCTGACGTTGAACGTAATTGTGATTATACACATTTTATTTCTGATAAATTTTATCTTTAGTGTTGCGATGGTACTACAATAACCGGTGCGAAGGTCGTCCGCTGGTAGTCAAGATTTTGAGGTTATGGTCGCGAGGACGCATCAATCAAATGAATAAGATTGGCTGAAAGTCGTCATACTCGTAAGTCGTGCACCGCTAAAGCTAATGCCCTTACTCCTACGAAAAACTAGCTATGCTGTAGCGCTAGATTGAAATAAGTTACGTGAACACTGACGCTGAAATTGTACACTAAAAACGTAGATAAGCACAAGATGCACCATAACGACTCAAAACTGCTTTTGCGTCGCAATTGCGGACCGAGATCGATATCGTGTCGCACAGAAAACGGTCACCAAAAATAACCTAAAAACGACGGCTGAAACCTACCTATTCCTGTTTTAGTCTAAAAGTCTTTGATTTGAATTTCGTGCGACAGTGGAGGGCGCGGTCCAATTGGCAGCTCTTTTTTTACTGTGCTCCCAGTTACGCCGTCTTCCCGAACTCTAAAGCGCGTGGGTTTTTGTG
>JABFPK010000426.1:0-11602 GCA_022817445.1 Habroteleia sp. ZL-2020
TATATATATAGATATAACTAAATGGGAGACAATATGTAGTGATATTATTTTTTATAATTTTTAATTTTTTAATTGTATAAAAATTAGTTCCTCAAGATTTGTTGCCCGCCGTCGGGCCACGCTTGTTTGTCCACCGTCGGGCCAGAGGAAAATGGCGTTTCATATCGACGGTCTACCGACGGTTGGCGGTTTACGGTTGACGAACGGTTGACAGCGGTGGGCCACGCCTTTGCCTATCGTAAATTTCTACGTGGGTACGTATCAACGTATTTCAGAAATCAACGTTTCCTTGCTGGCTCATTATAATGAATTGTAAATCTTAACTCGTCTCATCTTATCAAAGTCATATCAAATGTCATAAAATGCTTACCGCAAATGTCATACAAAATTATAATTATTCTTTAAAACATCTTCAACTTCTATTCCGAAAATTGTATTGAAATATTAAGAATGACATAATAATATATCTCAGTATAATATATTTCATATTATAACAATTATATTGTATTATAGAATTCTTTTTATTATTGGTAGGCATTTTATTGTTAATTCATCATATATTTAATTAATTTATATTAGTAGTATGTTGCTTCAAATAGGAGACAATATGTATATTATCATCCAAAATTTTTTTAATGAGGTATTTCTGCTTTAAATAAAGTATATGCTTAGTTCGGCAAACGTCAGTTTAATTAGTTTCTTTGCTATATATTACTCTTTATTAAAATTTCGAAGGAATATATTTTTAGTCCAATAGTATATGCCATTGCGGTTATTAATACTTTACTTACGCTACATATCTCTTATAACTTATAAACTATTATAAAATAAATTATGGTCAGTTTTCTTTTGGAAAGACTTCTGAATTGTGACAAGGAACAATCACACAAATGGCTGATAACTAGTAAATGTTTTCAAGAGTTATGTCGTTTTAAAGTCCAATACATACCGAGCAATCATTTCATAGGATATTGATGGCAATCGAACCCAAATAAAAGTTTGGCTAGGACGTTCATTGTTTCGTCAGAGGCAAGAGTCCAGTAAAAAGTCAAAGTTTTATCAAAATTACAAAATTAATTTAATAATAAAATTTTTTAATAAAACTATTTTGACATAATTTGGTTACAAATATTTTTTTTAATCCTTGGTTAGTTTGGGCGACTGTGTACTAAAACTTATAGGTCAACCATGGGTGAAATAACACGTGGCTTTCGTGGCAATATCCATAATGTTCGAACTTTACATATGGCAATTATTTTTCCCACAGTTTTCCACGCAAATTAAGGTGCAATGAAAAAAAAGAATAGCCTTTAAAAGTTCCACTATAAAAATGAAATTTTAGAGTTAAGGTCAGTTTAGGTTTTCAATATTACACTTTTATACCTATATTTATGTCGCACTCATTTAAAAACATTTACCAGAAATCATTTTCAAGACGGATTCAGATGTTATTTACATTTGGGAAAAAAATTTCAAAAAGTTGTGCTTTGTAAGTGCATGTTCTTATGCAATAAAGATTATGTCATATCTGTGTAAAAATATAGGAAAACATTGAGTTCAATTCTGACACAAAAGCCAGAACTCTTATTGTTTTTAGCAAATGTGTGTGTGAATAATGATTTTTTATATTTTATTAGCAATTTTTTATTTGCTCTATGGTCGAAGTAATATTTATATTGAATAAATATAAACCGTTTAAGAATGATATTAGGTATTTTGTAGCATAAATCTCTCGGTGGGATGTCATATATTAAAAACTGTTTTGGCAAAATTTACAGTAAATATGAAATTTATCAATATATAATTTTCGTTTTTTAATTGAGAATTTTTGACATTGTTGTCAAATTGGTTTACATTATCAAATAGAATGTAAAAAAATGAAAGTAATTGTAACAAGAATTTGCACAATACAAAATTTCAAAGTTGGCATCGTTATCGTAAATAAATCCTGTTTTAAATACAATAGTTTTGACAACGATTATGTCAAGATTTGTGAATTCAGTGTAGATGCGTATACAGATAATATATAATACAGATATATATAATATTTACAGATAATACATATCTGTAAATTGTTTTGTGCGATACATTGTAAAGTGTCAAAGTTAAGTGGGTGTCATTATTTTGCTTATATAATTTGCACAAATATTCATGAAATATATATAAATATTTAATTAATACATTATAATAAACTGTTAAAATATATTAAAAATGCAATACTGGTCAATATTACAAAATTACGTAAATTTTTAAAAACGAAATCATTGTAATTGATTATCAATCTTAAATTTAAGCATGCTTTAAAAAAATAATGTTTTCAGTAATCAGGAAAATAACGGTGTGGAGGTTGGAGGATGTAGGATGTTAATATTGAATTATGTTATGATATTGAATTTAAGTATATTATTTGAAATATAACGTTACGAGAAAAATTTCTTTATTCGTTATTTATAACGCTTGCTAATTTGTCTCATAGTTTAGGCGTGCAAAATGTTTAGTTATGAACCTAAAATTATAATATGAGAATGTTGAACTTAAGAGTATAATAATAAATGTAATATAAATATATAAAGTAATTTAAAAATAAATAAAGAATAAAGGTAAGACATAAAAATTAATTTTGAAAAAAATTGGTCCCCGCCTCCACACCGCTAACAACCTGAACTCTTTTATCTTCGCATAGCTTTCACTCGTTAATGAATATTTCACAATTTTATTATATTATATCTTCGACTTATATATATATGCATATATATATAGAACAACTATTTCAACTTAATGAACTAATATATTATTATGTTAACATTTAATCCTACAAACATCAAAGAAACTAAGATTATATAATTAATGGAACCGTATTCAAATCGAAAAAGGAATGGGAAATCTTTCAAGTTAAGATAGTTTGAATTTCCGCGAAATTTAAATATATGTTACTCATGAAAAATTTTTTATATTGTTAAAAATAATTAAAATAATTCCGCAAGAAAAATAACCGATTTAGTATCGAGAAATATCTTCCCAGTGAATAAATATGTTATGTCTGCGTGAAGTGTAATGATTTTAAAAGGACACATGATGATCCATACATAAGTCGGAATAAACGTATTAGGTTTAGTACATCGTCAAATAGAATGACTATTTTATAAATTAATTTACTTATACTTTTTCATCTAATGAAAGTGTTATATCATATCTATGATATAATTTTATGTGTTGTAATGAATTGAAGTATATTTTATTATTAATTTATTAGAATTACTAAAAATGTTTAAAACATTTAATTCTCCATTTTTTAACGCTACAAATGGTTTATATAGCAAAAGATAATCTGCTCGATTATCTGTAATTGTTATTTATTTTGGCAGAATTTAATATAGCATTTTTTAATATTTTCGGAAATGAAATAATCTTTTGTTTAATTACAAAATTTTTTTGTTTAATAATATAGAATATGACGGAGGTAGAATAATGTTTCGTCGTAATTTTTATTTGTCGGGCGGATTTCAGCATTCTCTTGTTAATGTTTAATGTAAAGTTAATTGTGTCTTGTTTCTTTCAATCGGTATTTTTCTGATATATTTTAATAATGAATTTGAATGAAAATAAAGATATACCGTCAAATTAAAATATTATATAAAACGTTAGTTATAGTTTAAAACAAGGTCTGGAAAACAATTGTTAATTGAAATAAAAGTATGTGTAGAGATTTTATATTAAAAAGTTGAATGCTAAACAGATAAAATAAATTAAATTCGTTTTCGCATCCGATTGAAGTTTACAAAAATAGACTAAATCTTTGGATTTAATATTTTGCTGTTAAATTTGTATAAAGTGACTTTTTGTGTAATTCAGTAACAAGAAATATTTTTGTACTAAGAGTTATTGCTTAATAAATTATGCTTTACACAGTTTTAAACAAATTTGAATACAAGCACGGTTTGTCACGAAAGTTAGCTATTTTTTTAATGAAATGATACTGACCAAATTCAATTATCATATATGAAAATGACACAAATATACTATTGTAAATGTTGGAGATTAATTTTACAGCATATTTACTCATTTTTTACTGTTATCATATTTGAAAGTTAAAATGAGCGAGAAGAAATAATAATGATTTATTATATGTAATATATTAAAGGAATTAATATGTGAAATTGAACTTAAAATTATCTATTATATATTATTTTAAAGTGCCAAAATTGAAAATAAATATATGGAGAGTACTTCTTTTAATTTATACTAAGAGGAACTGTGCAATAAAGTTATTATATTAGCTTGCATAGACCTTTAACATGTTAACAGTTTCTTACGGTAGACCATTATAGGGGACAATCTATAACCTTTTTATTATTATGACATTATTTTCATTATTATTATTATCGTTATTAACTATTATAATCAGATACTAATTTTAATTTTAACTTGTTATTTAAATATGCAATGTATATTTTCATACAAAAATAAGTTTCTTTTTCTGTTCATTGAAATTATCGCTCCATGCATTATAATTTTCACGTCCAACTAACTAGCATCACTAACTTAAAAACTAGAAGGCTATATGATGGCCGGAACTATACATATAATATATAAAACCAATTTTTCATTAATTGTAATACTTGCTTGTAAGAAGTGTGGAAAACAATTGTGCATCACTCGTAATTTGTACAGATTTGTACGCGGAATGTTACAAGATAGTGGTTTGAAACAACAATAATTTTCGAGTAACAGTTTTCTGGTATCAAGTACACTTCGAAGATCTAGTTACAGTGTTTGCAAATGTATTCAGAGATGAACGTGAAAAATCAATTGGGCAAAATTAATTAAAAATTACACGAGTTGAAAGGAGACAAATAATAAATTTTTCAACCTTAGGCACCTTGATTCTTGTTTCAAGTTCAATGTCATTTTGTTATACTTCTACAGTGTAAAATGTGTTCATATAAAATTAATTTCTTTTTGGTATGTAACAGTTGTAAAAGTATGACAAAATACGAGGAATTGAAACAAATTATCTCGCATCTCTTTTCAACATTGTTGAAAACAATGAAATAAATTAGTTTTTAACGTAACAGCAAGTGCATCAATCCTCGTCCAAAAGACAGATGAAAAAAGATTCAACATTCACACATACGTTTTTAAATCGTATTTTGTGCGTCGGATTAATATTATACGAATTGTTGCACTTTTTTAAAATGAAGTATGAAATAATCGCAACGATACTGATAAATATCATATGTACGTATGTATAAATATATGTACAAAAAGAATAAATTGTATTCTGTTTTGAATTTTGTAAACTAGAGAGCATTAATTGGTGGTTCAATTTTCGACTCATTTGACATCAATTAGGAATCAATTGTTGATAAATTTATGCGCTATGAGTGTCGAACTGTTGTTTGTTTTTCACTTTCATATGTTAAACTGATATCGTTGACATTAGTTCGTTAGTGCCATATACTTATACTTATATAGTTGCGCGGCCTTTTGCTGTTGCGGCGAAGGCGGGGACCGTCCGGCTCGCGTCCTGGGATAGCATGCACAGAACACAGCACAAAACGCCACACAGTTACAGACAGTAAGAAAAAACAGGATTTCGAAATTTAACAACAAAACAAATGTAAAAAGGAAAAATGAGTGACAAACGTTACAACTGATGTTTAAAGTGTAGGGCTGCAGTATTGCTCGAGTTACTAAATAATTTCATGTTAACTATATTCTGGTATAAATAGCATCACTAGTGGGACTAACAAACAAAAAATTCAAAACCAACTACAGCAAATGCGGATATATCTATCTTTGACGTTATCTCAATTGTTTCAAAAATTAATTACATTCGTATTGTTAAAAATTAAAGTAATCATGTTTACAAATTACTATTGCAATATGAAAAACCGTCGAAGAGATTTAATAATAGGATTTGCATTAATAGCTAGGTGAAAACTCATTAAATTTTTGTGTTGGCTATGTAAAGATAAAGTAAAACAGTAAATAGAAAAGAGCTGAATCTGGAATACTCACTTTAACACCCATTCCTCCGCCGCCAGCTCCGGAAGTGGATCCTCGACCCGGTGTTACGTACAAACTTTCAGTTCGTTTCGGTTGTCCAGGACTAGGCAAAATATCTTGACCCAAACTTTTGTTTTTTAGAAGTGCTCCTTCAAATTGACTGGACGTTGGTACCGTTGTTGCAGTATATGTAGGTGTAGCTGCACCACTTCCAAATGCGGAACCGTTTAATGGTGTTCCTGATCGAATAGCGCTATTACCCCTAAGCGATCTAAAATTTTTTAATATTTTCGTTTTACATTTTAATCTCGCAATAAAAACGTGGTTATATTTTTGTACAACCGATATATATATATATGCAATTATAAAACTTGGGGAAGAGTTATTTACCTATCAGGAATATCCTGAGGTTGAGGAGGTGGTGAGGACATTTTATCAACAGATGGTTGCCTCGAACCCATCAAACGCGAATGCGCCCTCGCATAACGATCCACAGAACTATCTCTACTTGGTGGCCTCTTGTAATGATCCAGTCTGCAATAGAAAGCAGTAGATATTTCATTTAAATAGTATTCATTTCTATCATAAATGCAATTTATATTAATGTTTCTACATATTTTTTAATTACAAATTTAATTAAATATATTTTGAATAGCTTATATAATTGTTTAATTATTTTAATTGTAACATATTATTTTTTTATTTATTTATTTCAAAAAGTTGAAATAAATAAATAAATATAAAGCAAGATTAAACATTTTTATTTTTAAGCCAGAATAATAAAAATGGATATTTGGTGTACTTTAAGAATATACCTATCATTCAATGATTGCCCAATAATCTCCATCTTATCTCGAGGACTTAATACCCTACTACTTCTGCGAATGTTAGTGGTGTTTGGCGGTGTTTGAGAGTCGATATTACCATCGGCTGGAAATAGTTGTTGTCCATAGTTCTGATGCATGTTATATTGATTCGATTGGTTACCAGTTCCATATTGTCCCGTAGCATTTACCTAGAATTTTAATTTTATAACTTAATAAATCAGATATTCTAAAAATGTATATAATATAATCAACTCAACATCAATTTGCATAATTAATGAAATACAAAATGAAACGGTTTATAATAAATAATCAAAAAAAATTTGCTGGCTTCCGGACTTTTCGTGATATAAGGCATTCAAAATATTTAGCATGGATAGGGAATATTATAAAGCAATAATATTATTATATTGGATTCGTATTTGAAGATGAGAATTACAAGATATTGATAAAAAAAAAATACCTGCGATGCTGTGTAGCCCTGTTGGTATTGATTTTGATATCCTTGCGTCATTTGTGGCCCCGTGTAATTATATGCCATATCAATTTGTTGACTCGGATTCTGGTACTGATTCTGATTCTGTTGATATTGTTGCGTACTGGATTGAAACGTATTAGGTACGGTGTTAGGAAATAGCTGATTTTGAGGCAGCTGGTTATATTGTTGAGAGTACTGAGTTGCTGGTGAACTTAAATTCGTATTCTGCATTTGATTGGTTTGTATCTGGTTGGGTATTTGATTTTGATTCACGACCGGTAATTGATTTGGTTTCATACTAGGTCTTCGCATGGATGACGAAATTCCGCCTTGGTTGGATAGAGTTATAGACTCTGTGTCGGATGGGGAACTTGCAGACTTACTAGTAGGTGAAACGGTTTGATCAATGGACGTTGTTTTGTGCAGTATACTTTTTCCTAATACCGTATCCTGAGGAGGTGGAACGTATTTCGGAATTTCGCGATTTTTCAATCGTTCCAAGCCAGGTTGTCGGAAGTCAGGGGCAAATTGCCGAGCAGTTTGTTGAGCCAATTCGGAATCTTCACGCGCATGTTCCGCAGCAATATCCGCCAATTCAGCTTTGCCTCGAGCGGTTGCTGTTCGTGAAATAGCAATGTCAGCTTTTTGTAGAGCGATTTTACTTGCTCTTTGAGCAGCACTACACGCGGCATCTATCCTTTCTCGAAACTTTGCAGACCTAATTAGAAATAAATGTTTCTTTTTTTGACTTGTTATCAAAACATTATTCTTGTACTTTCCTTCTTCTTTAGATCCGTCGCGAAATGATGTTACACCATAACCGTATTTACGATTGTTAAACCATTCTCCTTCGTATCGTAAACCGTCACTCCTTTCAGATATACCAAATCCTGTTCGCTTATCGTTCTTCCACTCTCCAAGATACGTCTCTGTCACCGACGCATCCATTTGCTCATCCTATAAATTTCAAATAGTATTTGTTGATTTTCCGAGAGCTACTAAATTTAAAAAGTTGCTAATCATACAGATGGTATTAATACATCAATACATTATTTTAAAATTACATATAAGATTATGTCAGCATCAATTTCAACAATAGCAATTCCTATATTTTTAAAAAACAAAATTAGATATTTCCCCCAAACATAAAATTTGTATGAAATACTTTTGAAATTTTTAAAAATTTTTTCAATTTTATTTAATGTAATAATATCATTAGCAGTTACTTTATGTTTTCTTACATTGTTAAATTTGTAGTAAAATAAGACTTTGAAAATGACTTTTTATTTCCTTTTGAAATTTGAAAATATGTAATAGCATTTTAATCTTTCGTAAAGCATACACTTATACTAAAAAAGAAAAATTATAATTACTGGTTAAAATGCGAAATCAAATATTCCTTATATCAAATATTTATTGTTCGTATTTTAAACAGAAATATATCATAAATAGTAAAATAATACACTTAAGCATGTGAAATGACACACTTATCATTTTACTACCTCTGATATCATATGTTTCTATTTAAAATGCAAAAAATAATCATTTTATTTAACGAATTTCGTTGATTTCGCATTTTAAGCAGTAATTTTTTTTCTTAAAGTACGAACAATAATAATGCGTAAACAACCAAATTATTAAATTTATCAACATTTTAACCAGGCATTTATAGTATAATCGGTATCGTTTTTCAAAACTTTGTAGTAATAAATTTGACTATAGTTTTTTGCACGAACAAAAATGTTAAGATTATAAAAGAACCATTTTGAAATTAGAGAAGTTTTAATAATAATGAAAAGAGGTTAATGATGATATTTGGAATAATTATTGGAAATAATTACTGCTCATAAAGACCCGAACTATTTCCAGAATCTCAGTTCGAGTAATATCATCGTTAATATATATAATGTTCGATCATTTTCATATAACATATAAAACTTCATTATTGGATACTTTTATAAATACATTTAATTTTACAAAAGAAATTTTCAATAAATAATTCGATGCAGATAAATATTTCTAAGTTAGTTCTTTATCTATATAATCATTTTCCAACAAACGCCATTTTAAGTCTCATATGAAATGTTTTTACTTTTTTTTTATTTTTTTATAGATAGTTATATGCTACGTTGATTTGAATGTTATTTAATACCTTTTTCGATTATTATTATTAGTACTATATTGCATTATTTGAAGAAATTGAATATGTGTTTATTAAACAATAAAGTTTTTAAATGATTTCCTTTCCTTATTTATTAGTATATGAATTTATTTTACTATTTAATATAGTAATTTATACAATTCTCTATTCATCGTGTTTAATATTATCGTCATATTGTTTACAATTGTAGAATAAAATCGAAATTGTTTAATATTTATTAATTTTTAATTTTCAGTTAGTTAGTTAATTATTTATTAATAAATTTAATATTTTAATTAATAGAATTAATACGAGAATTGTTTCAAAAGAAAAAAAATTATTTAAAAATATACTACACTTTTATTAAGAGTGATATCGTTTTTGTTGTCAATTTTAATTTACAAAAAATGCATATCGCATGTATTATTTTTTTATTTTTAATTGTATCATTCTTCCTTTATAGGCTCTGAAATTTTTATTTAAAAATTTATAAAACTTATTTAAAAATATATACAGTTGAGTGAGGCGCTGGTAATCGTGCCTGCGCCGATTCATGCCATGATTTCGCCACCTGTAATAAACGTAAAAAGTACAAGTTTTAATAAAAACGTCAATTTTTGCATCAATTTTAATTTTTTATCGTTTAATTTTATTATTTAAGTATACGTGTAATTATAATCTCATTTTAAAAAATATTTCGAATCATATCCTGTGAACTATAAGGTTATATAACATTACAGTGTTTTAAAAAGTTAATTGACCGAGAAGTTATTTTTGACATTTTTGCAACAGTACAAATTTTTATTTGAGAAAAACGCAACATATTTTTTCATAACCCTTATCACGTACAAAAATCTTATTATTGAATTGAATTGTATTTCACATGTTCATTTTATTTTTGTAAATTATCTATTATTATTTCCCATTATTTAATAAGAATGCTTATAATAACAGATCACATAATATTTCCAATTATTTATAATGCGGTGTTCCCTATTCATTACTATTCCTTAAATATTATTACGATTTAGCAGTGAGGGGAAACCGACAAAATGGGAAAATACAGCATTAAAAAAATGAAAATTTACAATTTATTCTTTAATAACCTTATTAAGCGATGAAAAATAATAAAACTGAATTGGTAATTACCCTGCATAAAATAACGAATAAACATAATTCAATTTAATAATAAGATTTAAAGGTATTAGATTGATGTATTTAATTAGGAAGGAGTATATTGTAATTTAAATCAACTTATAGTTGATAGCTAAAATTAATTGAATTATATAAAGTTATCCATTATCCTATTTATTTTAGCGTACTCTTTTTCCTCTCATTAAGTAGATTAAGATCCCTGAGATTCAAAAGAAGATTTTTTCATAGAACCCTTGTGACTCTTGGATAAATGGGCGCGTCGTGCTGAAAGTTAATTTTTCCAACATCAAGCGTTCAAATTTCACTTTATTATTTTAGAACAACAATTTTTAGATATAGAAACGAAATTTGCAAAAAAAAGAAATTAATCTTAAAATTATTACAAATATAGGTTAGATTAATTCTAATTTTGATAGCAGAATTTACTTTAGAATAGCAAGGTTGGGAGAGTTGTGTTTTGTATTAAATTGTTACAAGTATAAGTGAGAGTTTTTCATTATTCTTGGGTATTGTGAAACGATGCACATACTACCAGTTTCTGCCTTGATCATAATTCTGTTTTGTCAGACGAAGTATTTTAGCTTCTTATTAATATAAATGGGAACTAAATTAATTCCACAATTAAATAATTGTTTCATATTTTTATAATTAAGAGGACGATTTGTCTCCTCTATTAGGTAATAAAAATTTATCCTTTCCTTCAAAATATTTTAGTACGACTCAAGCAAGGGTTATTAAATTAATAATAATTAATAAAAATCTTTTTACAGTGATTTATTGTAAGCAATTTCAATAATTACTAAAAATAATAAACGCATTTAGTTATTAGAGACATATATATATATGTAATGCCATTTTTCTAAAAAATAAATTTGTATTAACCCCTTAATTTCCTAATATTTGTTTTTCTTTAATGCAACTTAATATATAAGAATGTTTCAAGTAATACAGACTTATTGTAGCAAAATTGAGGAGACATATACATTGAAAAAAAAA
>JABFPK010000427.1:0-15761 GCA_022817445.1 Habroteleia sp. ZL-2020
ATTTACAATTGGTGACCGCGAATCAACTCATGACCTCAAGTCCCAATTAATTACACACGCCAAAAGTGTCAAACGCAAAAATCTGTTTCAACCCCTTAAGTAGACATTGAAGCGACTAAAAAGAAACGATCTTCGACTTCGATAAGAATGTAATTGGAAACAGGAGCTTCAAAACGATCCGATTTGAACGTCCGAAATCGAGTCAACAGATCGGCTCTTTTGGGTCGAATCTCTAGGTATATACTCGAAAAAAAATAAAACGTTCACAGCATTGGGAAAACGCGTTGTCATTAACACTAAAATAAATAATTACAAAAATAAGCGAGCATTTGTAGTCATAGAAACTCTACGAACGGGGTCTTTCGCAAAAAACCTTCGTCATCATTTTTTTATCTGCGATAGTTACTTTGTGCAGTAAAAATAAAATTGGCCAAAGTAAAACTTATTTAGATGTAAAAGGCAAAAAAATTGTTTGTGAAAGATCCCGTTGAATGTAATCAAACTTAAATTAATTTGCACCACTTGCGGGGTAGAATGTTTACAGTTCACTAACTAGATCGTAAAAGCGTCATCTAATATAGATTCAACTATATATTATATAGGAATATTTTTAAAAAAGGCATTAAAAAAAGATACGGAAACGATCAACTTTGTCAGTCGCAATCGTGCAATAGGTTAACAGAGGCCGCTGCCTCGTGGTAATAAATAAGCGAAGGTGCAACAAGAGAACGACCATGTAAAATATTTTACAATAAAAATGAGTGCGAATAAATATCTACAAAACGCTCTCCCGCGTTTCGTCAACTCGGTGAGACTCGCTTATGATTCAACTTAAATAGGGCGATTTTTTTCTTTTTGTACTTTTCTACTAAGTTCCTTTCTTGTTTCTTTCTTCTCTACTTCTCCGCTTTTCACGTCCATTGGACGACGAGCACCAGGAGAATTACATTAAACTTTGCCGTGACTCGTGTGCGCCTGCGCGTCGATTTTTTAAATTTACGTAATCTGTAAGAGAATCATGTTATCGACGTACAGACGAACCGCTTGCCAGTGGACAACAAAACTTGAACTTCTTATCAATTTTGCGTCGATTCGTGTCGAGGAAATTTTGTTCAATCTTGATTTTGAACAGAACGCAATTTAAAGTTACATTTCTTTTCGAATAATCGTTAGGACTAGAATTTGTAGTATTCGCATGATCAAAATACAAGTAAAAATTCAAAAAGGAGTTCGTGCGATAATACTTAGTGGTGTCAGAATACACTCAAGTTAGATGATACATTGTTTTTGAAGTCATTTTTGTAGAATAAATAGATAACAATACACAATGCATTTATATATTCGCATTTGAGTATATTTTACAAACTCAAATATAGCGAACATTAAAGTTTCACGTCGAATCGCATAAAATGTATAATATGTATGAGATGTGGATCTAATTACAGTCTACGAATGGCTATAAACTTACCAATACTTTGCAATACTAGAAAAATATTTTAGAGTATAAGGTATATGGGTATTTGTTATAACAGTAATATATAATTGCATTGATTTATGTCGTTGATAAAGCACAGGTTCGCATACAAAAGGAATATTGAGTGCATATTTATATGTATATATATATATATATATATATATATATATATATATATATATATATATATATATATATATATATATATAAATATATTGTGCGATTAAATAGGTATAATTGAGTATGAATTCTAAAATGGATTACACGTGATTCGCAACATATGTTCTCAACAGAATATTTGAAAATAAATTAGTTACTTTATAAAACTAACCCTGCGATTTTTATTAAAAGCCATGTCTTAACTATATATAGTCAAATAATTATAAGTTACATATAACTTTAATAGAATACAATAAGCAGTTTAAAAATGGTAAATCTGAATAATAATAAAGTGTTTGTACGACTTCTATTATAATATAAATAACACTAATATAACAGCTTAAATTATATTTCTTTGAATGCCATCTGAATCAAGTATTTCATTGAAAACAAAATATATTATATAAATTGTTCAATTAAATTCATTTATCAATAAGTTATGAATAAACAATGCTTCGTAATGAATTTAAAAAACTCACTCATACATCACTAATAATGTAAAATGTAAAAATATTTATATAAATTGTATAAAATTTAAAAATTCACGCAAACTGCACGTGACTGTTTGCCCAACTTTCACGTGAAAATCCTTAAACATCTAATGTTAAAAGATCAACATTTATACAATGCCATTCGCATTTGCATCCATTTCATACATATTATACATTTTAGTAAACAAATCTCTCAATTAGGACCCGCTATAGTAGACGGCAGTATTTTTCGCAGTCTAAAATAAATCATGCTTAAACGTCAAAATCTCCGTTCAGTCTGTTTTACCGTATGATCATCAGCAGATTAAATTGGTCCAAATTATAGATATTTGCAGTGTTCGACTATTTAGTCTTTTAATCAAAAATATTACAAGTGGAACAATTGTATCGAAAGCAACGACATCTACCCACAACATTCGACAAAATTCACGCAAAGATCAAAAGACGAAATTGATTAATTCGACGAATAGTTGCACTAGATGACACTTTGTGCAACTATTGCAGTCACTCAAAAGTAGCGTTCAAATTTTGTCAACCGCCCAAACTCCACGACAACATGACCAACTCCTTCAAATAATTTTACTAAATGGTTTTTAAATAGAAATGTCACTGCAAAAATATAATGGTTTATAGCTGTATATTATCATAATTATATCATAGTTCTTTTCTGTTATAGTTGTATTTTATAAGATGAAATTATTACAACTTAAATTAAATTAATTTTATGTACTCTTAATATGTTTCTAAAATTATAAGTATATTAATAATCCTTCCTTTTCCATTTACAACATTTTTCAGAAGTTTTAAAAATAATTTGCCTCTTATGCAACATTAAAAAAATATTTTTAAATCATTATAGCAATGTTTGTATAGAAAATTTTCTTTACAATTATTACATTGTGACGCTTTCAATTATATTAGCTTTCAAATTATATTTTTAATTGTTGAAGTTTTAATGGTATTAGTATAATGATCTAATAAAATATTTTGCTATTTTATTAGATAAATAAAGTTCATATAACTTAATTAATTTAAAATTAAAACAATTCAACTCTATTAAAATTAACATTAAAATTTAGATTATATTTATTCTTCTTCAGAAATAATTTTGTTTGTTTATGTATATTTTTAATTACATAAATAAAAAAGCTACTAAAAATTGATTATTATACCTTTTGTAAATATAATATTATGTAAATTGGTACAATGCTTACATCCGAAACAACAGAGAAACAAGAAAATTATTTTAAAATATGTTCAATTGTTACAAAATTCATTTAACAATAACTCACTTCATTAGAAGTATTGATTTTATTATTCGGCTTTAATTGTATCAATTTTAATGAGTGATCTAATGTTTATGTCAAAGTTTCCTAGAAGGAACATGATTTCAATGTTTTTCCTCCAAAAAATATAATAATAATAAATAACAAGTTTTATGTTAACTAGGAACTTTGACCGAAACAAATTTATATATAATCATATATTATATATAAGAAATGGATTTGCATATATCATGATTATTATTATGAAATTCTATATATTAATAATAAATAATGTTATTTTTATAGGGTGCATCTCGAGGTGGGTTTTTTTTCTCCAAGTGTCGATTTTCCATCTATTCACTGTGTTCCTCACCTCACTAGCGTAGGCTAGGGCAAATGCGAAATGCACCTCTGAGGGAAAAGTCTGAGAGGGTAAAGTAGAAAGCGTCTTCCTGGCCTCAAATGGCTGAAGATTATCTAGACTTTTTTTTAATGTTATTTTTATATTATATTGACATAAAAGATGTGAAAATGTCCTTTTTTTTTTGTTCGAAGTACCGTCACACGGAAAGAAATTTCTTGCTGTTATAGGAAGGAATATTTTTGTAGTTTTAGCACTCTATATTATTGCGTCCTGTATTACCAAGAACTTGTAGCAAATGTTTCATATAATTATTGTAACTGTTCCTTGATGAAACTGATTTCTTGCTGTAAAAACAAAAGCGTCTTGCAATATGCAAAAAATTCGTTGCCGAAACCCCAAGGTTTCTTGTAAAATTGGGGCTATATTGAGAATTATATTATACATAAAACATGTTAATAAAATAAGACTGTTAAAAAGTGAAAGTGATTATCTGCAATTTAAAATGTCTATTCCAATTTTAAAGTAAATGAACAATAATTGATTATTTTCATTTTATTATATTTTCATTATATATTTTTATTTTAATAAAAATATAGTAAAATCTTTAATACGATTTTTGTAATTGGTTTCAAATTTTAAATGAAGAACTAAGTAGGAATTTATATTCTAATTGATTTAGAATTGACTTCTATACTCAATTGCTAAAACTGAATTTCTCAGTTAAGCCCTTTTTATTTAACTGAAAGCATAGTTAAAATTGCTAAAAATTTTTTTCATTGACTTTTTCATATGCAATCATATAGTGGCACAAATTATAAAACCCAATTTGAGCCTAAGTATAAAATTCTTTTGATAGGTTTTTATCGATAACAATAGAACATTTTTTCTCTTGCAATCTCAGAAAGAATCTTACAAAGAATTCATATTCATCGCAATCCATATAGCTCATAAAGATTACGTCAGTGTTATGTTAATGCTAAAACCATTTACTTTTGCAGTGCTCGCAGGACTATTTGATGAGTTGGCAACTGAGCTGATGTAGCCGTGGTCAGGTGGCGTGGGCAGCTCAGTCGCGTCGCGTCCTTTTGGGCCGCTGATGAACGCTGAGGTCATCGTTGCCTCGCGTCTTCTTACCTATTTGTACCTGGCTCTGTGCGGTCAGTTGCAGCGAGATGGCGTGTGTGTTTAGTTTTTCCGCGAGCAACAGATCCTTCAGACCCTTCATTTTCTGGCTGTACAGCGTGATCCTTGCATTCTCGTTCTCGGTCTCAGTCGCAACTGTTTCGGGGTCTAGAGTCTCGCGTGAGGTAGATGGCGTCAGCGGCAAAGGACAGACCTCGGGCGGAGCGACGAACGGTTCACCGCCGCCCTGAATCAGGTAGTCCCGGTTGAGGATTTTCTCGCCGCAGGCAGCCGTTAGTGCCTGGATACTGGGGTGCGTTGGCGCCGGAGTTGCTGGCACTTTTGACTCCAAACTCTTAATAAAATCGCGCGCCGCACTGCTCCTCTCCTTTGTCTTACAATAATTGTTATTGTTATTATTGTTGTTATTATTATTCAAACTTTCGTCCGGACTGGTCTCGCGTCCGGAAACCTCCTCGTCAGGCCGATCCTCCGCATCCTGGTAGCACTCAATGATCACGCGCGCGCGAATCGACGCATCAAACTTTGAAATTGTGTTCACCAAGGGCCGCGCCCAACCGATATGCAGAACGGGCGTATTTGCGCCTTCCTCCCATTGGCAGATGCCATCGTAGAAGCGCAAAAGGTACGCAAAGCAACGCGGCTGTCTTAATAAACATTCGTCCGCACGTACAGTGTGCGGAATCAACTCGTTTGCAATCTCCAACAGCTCCTTGTAGATTTCACCGTCGTCACGGGAGTAGTCGTATCTAAGTTATTATTTGAATTAAATTAATTTAAATGATTCAGAACAGTGCTAAGAAAATAAATATAAATAAAATAAATTGTTCTAAACTATTGCTTTATAAATTATCAACATTTTAAACTACAATATTTTTAAGTTTATTCATTTTATTAATAGATAAATATATATGAACACAAGAGATATTTATTTAATAAAAGAAAATTAATTTGGCAGTTAAATTTAAATTGTATTTAATGTATTAAATTAAGAAAATATTATGGAAAATATATGGTACGTACTTAATATTGTACAAAGTATGTTCTTTACTAATGTGCATTCTACAAGTTAAACTCTGAAACAACTTGTATCAAGTAAACAAAATACAAAATGATATTTACTTTCTCAAAACATCTGCAGCATCTGCCCAACTGCTAAGTGCGTTTGAATGCAGTCCATGTCGATACAAATAGCCTCCTTGGTACGTGTAAGGATAAACGTGTGCGTTTCCATAATACTTCCTAGCTGACCTTATTGCTTCCTATAAAATAAAAAAATGTTTCCTTTTAATTTAAAATGAGTATACACTAAAAAGTTCCGATTGAATATGTAAAGAAAAATTACATCAATTTGGCATTCTGTGTATATATGTCCCCAGATATCGTGTTTTATTTATACATTAAATGAAATATAATCGTAGTGTAATAAAAATATATGCAATATAAAACCACAATATAAATAACAGACGTACTTGAAAGAGTTCTATCGCAGGAGGTCTTCCCGGTGTTGGTGCAGCTTCTTCCAAATCACCCAAATTCCCTAAAGCCATGGGATACTTAGCAAGGTGTCCCAAATCATAAAGCAACCAGAGTAATTCCTGTTGCAATAGCGCCACCTCCGCAGCATCCGCTGAGGCGCTCAAACTCGGATTTATCGCTGAAACTATTGTTGCAACCTCCATAGCTCGATTGCAAATCACCGCCTGGCCATTTACGTACAACCAAGAACGAGACGCTACTCCAGGTTCTACTGGCTGGCCACGTTTATCTTCGTTTCCTTTACCTAAAATTAAAGCATTAATAATTTAATTAACTAATTAATATTTTAATCATTTAATTTTAGGCATTAAAATTAATATTTTTGCACATTTTCGACATCATTATTTTTTACACAATTTTATAATTAATAACAATTTTGTAAAATAAATGCTTCAAAAAAAACAAAAATTTTAACCTGTAATATAATTTAAACAACTTATTCGGATTTTGACACTAACAATTAATAAGTTGTAAATTCATTGTAAAATATTTTAAATAAGGTTATGTATCTATTTTAAAATGTTAAATTTTTGTATATAGGTATACTATGAATTTTCATTATTTAATGGAAGGTTCAAACACAAAAGTTTGGCCGACAAAAAATCTTTTACGTTTGTTTGAAAGAATTCGTGTTGTAATAAATATTACAAAGGCGCAAAAGAATAATTTATTTCCATATACAAAAATACCTTTAATAAATTCGATTGGGATATTCAAAATTTATTAGCGACAAAAACCGGAATTACATAATAATCCTCTTGGAATATAAGTAAGTTAGGGATTCTGATAAAGAAACAGCTGGGAGCCATAAAATATTCAAAGCAGAAAACAAAGGAGTTATTGCTTCCATGGCTTTGTTTAACTTTATAAAGTCGTTTGATAGTAAGCATACCAACAATTGTATCTATATTTTCTTTGTTGAAATCCTATTTAAAATTTATGACGTCAAACCGATTTGGTTTGTTTTTTTGACCTCCGTAATAATCTTCTTTGTCAACAATAACTAAACGATTAATGTTATCTCTATTTCCAGTCTTTTCTTTATTAATCATATTAAAATTGGAAAATCAATAAACAAGTAATATTTTTTTATTCATGTAAATATATAATTTGTAAGAAACGATATAAATTTTTATATTTAAAAAGATACATTTTGAAAATCATTACAGATTCATTTTCTTTTTTGACTAGTGATTTTTTTGCTCTTTTATTATTTAATATAGTTTTTTATATTGGTAATAAAAATTTTTTTAAATAATATATAAGCTTAAAATAAATAAATGGAATAGTACATTAATAAACAATACATCTATTTTTGTTTAAAATTCGAACTAGTTTAAAATGAAAGAGTCATTTGTTTCTTACATTATTAATCACGTACACTATTTACATTCGTTGGTATTCTATTCATTATTCTGTCATACCCTGAATAATTTGTCATTTGTGTTCGATACAATATAAAGTCTAACAAACTGATTATACTGTTTCATTATTTCATTATATGTTAAATCTTTACACATTTATTATGCAATATTTATAAAGTATATATATATTTTTTTAAACGTTTTATTTTTTTTTAATAAACGTACTTTGTTAAAAATATACACCAACAAAATCAAGAAGTTATAATTAACAGTCACAGCCGATGTTTATTTGAAAACTGAATAAAAACTTCAAATTGTATATATAAATATTGATTGTTATTTAAAATTTATCCTCATAAACAGTGCTTATAATTAACTTTTCCAGATTAAAATATCGAATAAAGATTAAAAATTAAAATGTTTACATCTCTACAGATTTTTCTAAATAATGTAATATAAATAATAATTTATCTAAAAAAAATGTCCTTAATGCTCAAGAACAAGATGCACACCATAACCTCTGCAGAACTATAAATTACATAATACCTAAAATTATTTAGAGCAAAAAATATGCAAAAAAGCTTTACAAATTGGATGTCATTAAAATCATAATGGTAACTCGTGTGCTGCAAAACACCGGTGTAAAAGTCTATCGATTTCAACCCTTTTAGTTATTGCGATCAGTTGCACAATGTCACGAAATCCAGAAAAGATATTTGCACGGAAACGGTGGATTTGATAACTTGTTAATTAGCAACCACGGTGCAGAAATACCTACGACATCTGTGTAGTTGATTGAAAAAGCAGGACGAAGCGCGCGGAATCAAAAACGAGCGTGGTGCGATGAAAGGGTGGAAGGAGGAGGAGGAAAGAGGAGAACGAAGAGGAGGAAGAGAAGAAGACTGGATTACCGTGCCAGGTGACTTCGGCGGTTTCGGTGCCGTGCTCGCCGTAGACCACCCATGCGTGATCTTCGGACATGGCCAGGTGGACGTCCTTGAAGCCGAGGACCTGGCAACCGGCCACGACCGCAAAAGCCACCCCGAAGCAGTCGAGCTTGTTGGCGGTGAGGTAGCTATAGAGGCTCTGCAGGTGCGCGCGGTCCTTGTAGTAGCTCCTGGTGAGGGAGTTCCAGATAACGTCGGAAACCTTTTTAACGAGCTCGCGGGTAGCGTAGGCGGTGTTGTAGAGGGAGAGGTCAACAGCGCTCTTGATGAGCGCGTGGAACTTGTTGTAGAGGGCCTCGGCGATGTCGAACTCTAGGGCCGGCAGCTTGGGCTCATCGTAGACGACGGTCTCCTGGGAGGCGAGCGTGCGGTTGCAGGTGAGCGAGTTTTCGACGGCGCCCACCAGGATGGAGAGCAGCGCCAGGTCGGGCTCGGCGTTGTTCTCCAGCTGGTTCTGGAAGATGCGTACGATCGCCGAGATACTCTGGATGGGGAAGAGCGCACGCTCCTCCTCGCGCAGGCCCGCCATGGCGCGCGTCCTGCTCAGGCCCCGGCTCTCATCCTGCTTGGGGCCGATCTTCACGGAAACCTTCATGGGTCGCGGTTAGCAGCGTGCGACGTCACTCGCCGCGACCGTTCCCACGACAAACGGACCACTCGGGCGGCGCGCCGCCATTTACGCGAGAACGCTCGACCAGCTCGCGCCCGTCCTTCTCTCTCTCGAGTCACACTCTGTCCCGCCAAACTCCGCTTTGTCCGTGCGTCGGTTCCGTGCGTGCGTTCTCGCTGCCTAACCGAGCTCCTGGTTCGCGGCCGCGGCTCCGCTTGCACTGGTCGACGGAAGGGTCGAGAACCAAGCCAGGTGACGGCGCGATGCCGCGATCTGCCGAGAGAGGGCACGGGCTCGCTTTAAGGGCGCCAACCTACGCCAGATATGAATTTCCACCTGTAATTTACAACGTTCAACACACTTTTTAGATTATGGCGATCCTGGTGCAAATTATCTGCTTGACCAACACTTCTCCTTCTGGACAAAACACCTGGATTTTGTAATGCGAAAATAATAATAATCGTCGCAATTCCAATCGAACCTGTTCCGAAGATAATAAATTTATTAGATGCTGGAAAACCTTAAATATTTACAAATTTGCTGAAAATGATATTAATTTGTGATTTTATTTTAAATTGTTATAATATCAATTTATATATTAAATATAAATTGAGAATTTATTTATATAGTTTTAATAAGTAAGTTAATTAATATGAAACAAAAATTTTTAATATATTTTGTTTGAGAGATATATTAGAAAATGATAAATAATAAAAAAGATAAATATTGTTATTGAAATAATTTTATACCTATAATAATATAGATATTTATGATCGCAAGACAGGGTTGTATGTGTAAAAAGTATATAATATATTTATTTCACGTATATTGAAATATGATACTGTTATAACAAGAATCATGGTACAATGCAAAGACAAAGATGAACTGAATAAGGATATAATAAGAGAAAGAGAAAGAGAAAGAGATTGATGACCTAAATAACTATTTCTATATGATTCTGTAAAAAATTTAACAATTATTATAATATCTGAAATTATTATGAAATATGAAAAAATAGCTAATTCAAACTAAAAATATTTATGGTGGCTCTTTGGAAAAATAAATTACTTTTCAATATATTAACTGAATATGAAATTAAATATAAATATGACCTATTGAAAATAGTGTATGATGTACAAATACCGGGCATTCAGACTTCAGAAATATGTAAATTATAATGTTCACTCTCATACCTTTTTAGAGACATTCGCATATATATTCCCTACCTGAATTACTTATATAAATACTAAATACGTTTTTATCTAAAAATGACATTTTATTTTTTTAAATTCATATAATATATCTGTGCCATTGTCATTATCCGAATTAAATTTTCAAAATATTAGCATAATTTATAACACATTAATTATTCGATTAATATTAAATTTACTTCAGTTTAAGAAATTATTCAATAGTTTCTCAAGGAAAAAAATATTGTTCCAATAAACAGTGATTACATAAATTTAAAAATAGTTTTTAATATTTAGTTAGCACAATAAACAGGAGTAATTGAAACCGAAAGTATAACAAATATAATCCGAATACAAAAAAACAATTATGTACTAAATAAAATGGCTAAAAAGCTTCCGTTTATTGTGTATACTTATTTCTATGTTAATGTGTATAAAGAAGCACATTTTCTTTTTTATACAACACAATACACATTTACCTGCAATGAATATAGTTACAGTTACTTGTCACTGACGAAACAAGCAGCCGGCTCAACGTTGTGTTTTCGCGTTTGTTCTACACGTTCTACTACGCAACAATTAATTCGTTTGAATTTTAGCTCGATTGTCAGTCGTTCGAACCGACTGAAGAAGCCCGAGATTCGTAAATTATATTTTTTACCGGAAAGCGGTCGGTCCACTGATTACGTAATAACGACGATATTCGACGTAATTGTCGTCGAAAATTCAAATCAGCGGCACTTGGCCGAAATTACGCAGCGGCCCAACGGCGTGCCGACGTCGTTTTCCCTCAGAATTAATTATCAATCTATAAATCATACACAATTCATCGATAACACGTTCACTTTGACGTCAACTATTGTTTACGATTGTATTTCACGCAAATTACTCGTAATAAACTTGACGTTTCGGTTAATTAAGAGACGCGCCGGAATTACCGTCTTTTCTAAGCTTTAAAGTTTGTTTGTTAGAAATACTGCGAGATGGCGCCTCGCGCTTTGTATATACGAACGAAACGAGAACTTTACGCAGGATTTGATCATCTTTGATTTGATTGAATTTTTTACGTGCACACTGAACACTGACAGTAGCATAAAATGTAATTAGATGTGATTGTTAACTGATGATAATTCATTTTTATTTTATATGCTGACATGAATTGGTTAACAATATAAACAATTTTGATTGGTTTGCTAGGAAGGAGAAAACGTTGAAAATAACTACTGAAGATAACTGTTCATTTGTTGAAATAATTAAGAAATAATGAAAGTAATAGTAAAAAGTGAGTATTTTTAGATGAATTTTTATATAAATATTTCGATATTTATTTATTATTATTTAATTTATAATGTGTGTCTTTTTATTTTATTTTAATTTAAGACATTGATAATGTGTTTAGAGGTTATTTATCAGGGTTGTCATTAATATGCGACTAATAAATACTGAAACAATGTTTACTTTTACTATGACTGGAGTGTAATTTCCGTGTAGCCATATTGACAATAACAACAATCATGCGAAGTTATCATTATTTTAAATTTACAATAAAATAAAATTGTTGTTACATTTAAACAAATTAAAATTTTACATCATAAAGCAAAATTTAATACTATTTGAAGATGTAATATTTATTGAAAGGATATATATGAACACAACATAAAATATTAATAAGACAATATATAAATTAGTAACTAATAAAAATTAAAATATCATGACATTTGTCTTAATAATTATTAAAGTATAAATTATTTTCTAATTATATAGTGCAAGTAAAATAAAATTTTTAATTATGATAATCATATGAATATGATATGAAGGTATAATGATATTAAACTACAATATAATTTACAAAAAGACCTATATCAAAGGAATAGTACAAAATATCATGTTGCATTATACATAATTCATTGCACAAATAGAAATTAGAAAACAATAATATGTATATCCAATCAACAAGTAAAACGTTGTTTTATATGGAAATCAGTAGAATTATATTAGTCACTTATAGAATAGCCCAAAAATTATTCTGTTGCTCCACTTTTTTAAGTGTATTAATTTGTTCAACTTTATCTTTTCTCTATTGTATAATCCTTTCACATGTAATTTTCCTGTAAGATGTATTATAATGGAAGTTACATAACGAAAGTACATTACTAATTCGACACAACATTCCAGGCCGTAATAAGTAGCTAACAATGCACAGCCAAAATTATACACATAAAATATACAAATAATTACATTTAACGTATTCTTGTAAATAATTTAGGTTGGACTGGTGTCGCAACGTGGCGGTGGATTGCAAATGATGATAATTGTGGCATATGCCGTATGCCTTTTGATGCCAGTTGTCCAGATTGCAAAATTCCAGGCGATGATTGTCCTTTGGGTCAGTATTTACTGTTAACTCTCTTGTGTTGTTTGTCATTAACTGCGCAGCACGATAATTGTGCAAAAACTTTTTTGCCGCATTATTAGACGTGTGCAATTGCAAATAAATATTCTTAACGTAAAAGTAAAACTGAAATGGAAAAATCGAATAAGTAATTTAAGTTAAGATTGTGCGAAATGACTCTATTAAATCTAAAAGTGGGATCAAAGCACTGCCGCTTTACTTTTTTATATTACCACTGTGTTTATCTTGATTATCATGTACACAGTTCATGACACATAATGAGATGTTTCTGTTGAAATGCAATAAAAAATCTGATAATGTTACACAAAAAAGGACTTCCTGCCACATTATATGATTATTCACAGAATTTTATTATAAATCTAATGAATGCTTGTGTCATTAAATTTATCATAAAATATTCTTATTAATGTGTGTTTGTGAATAATATAAGTCCTTAATAATTCAATGATACCTTTGGCTGAATTGCTTTTGCATATTATTTTAGAGAAATGCGTTTTTAATTAGCAGTATAATTATTTATTAAAAATTGCATGCCTTTATTTTATAATTTAAATAATTATCACACCCCTTTATTATTAATTATTTCCCATCACCCCTTTTTATATTTATAGAAAATTATTTTAGAAATTTATTATAAATGTAATCTCAGTTTATGCCATTAACTTTATAATAAAACAGATAATTACATAACAGTACATTGTAATTTTCGCTGGAAATTCAATATTATTTTTGAAATAAGTCACTTTTATGTGTTATTTCCAAAAAAAACTATTATAATTTTAATTTATCTATTTTCAATGAAATATCTATTTTTATTTTTGAAGTAACTTTTTGAGTAATTTATAAAATTTATATTTATATATCTTTAATATCAGAATATCTGAAAATGTATTTAAATATATTGAATCATTAACATGAACAAAATGAATTTGAAAACATCCAAACAAACAAATCATACAAATATATTATTTTATAATACTTATATATAATTTATCATACATTCTATTACTATTTAATGCAAAGGCAATTTTTATTTTATTTCCTTAAAATATATATTAATAAAAATTTTTAGTTCAATAAATTTAATAATAGAATATATAAATACTTAAATTTTTAGAAAACCATTTTGTTTTAAAAGATATACATTTTGAATTAAAGATAAAGTATATTTTACACAAAATATGTGTATCTATATAATCCATAACTTATAGCAAAACATTTATTCGGATTCCTCTCGTGTAAGGAAACACGTTGATTTGAAATTCAAAATAACCCCTCACAAACATAATCTTGCAAGGTTTGCAGCTGCGCAATCCACGCCGAAATATTGATCCGCTCGGCGGATAGCGTAGATTGTATTTACCGCTCCCTCGATGAGGCGCGAGCATGGCCCGAAATGCGAGTTAAAAGCGCGGCTGCGACTACATTTTAACTCCGTTCACCATATCTCTAAACAAAGTAAAGAAAATTCGCCGGGCTGAATCGTCCTACACAGTGTTTTCTGATAATGTTTCAGTGTGGGGCCAGTGTTCTCATTGTTTCCACATTCATTGCATCGTAAAGTGGCTGCATTCGCAGCAAACCAGTCACCTTTGCCCTATGTGCCGTCAAGAGTGGAAGTTCAAGGAATAACTGATATCCGGTGCGCCCTGCAGGTGTCAGCACAACACTACCTACCAGGTACCATCTCTTAAATTCTTCAAAATATTTGAAAACAACATGTCAAACAAAATTCCACACATCACTAATACCTACTTCTTGTTCCTAGGTTCAGTGATGTTTGCAGAAATTACTGTTGCCCGTTTTTAAATTTTTGTACAAAGTAGAAATTATTGAAAGTTTGTCGCTATAACGTTAAATCTCAGTTATATTAAGAAGACGATTTTTGTAAAGTTTCGCTTAAAAACTAAGCTTAATTATAACTCATATTCTTTGAAAAGCGAAACCAAATTGTCGACTGATTCAAGTTCGATGTATCAGGGTCGAGATTTGACTCGTCGAATCATCAGTGCTATTGACGCTAGTCGGCACTCGGTTTCGAGGAGCCGTATTCGTATTTGTGAAAATGGCTAATCTTTCAATTAAGCTCACGGCCTGGCACGCACTTTCCACGAGGCATTCATTATCAGCGCTAAATCAGCGTGCAATCCATGCGATACTGGCTCAACGATTTTATAAACTTGGTTGCACACTTTTCAGCGACCTTCGGATCCTTTAATTAGCGAGTAATTGCAATTGGAATTAAATTCTCCTCCGGAAACAAAAATAAATTCAGTCGATGTGTTTCAATAATTGCTTTTCATGCAATGAAAATCACTAAATTGATCAATAGGGCGTCTGCAAATTAATTGATACCTCGTTTTCTCTCTATCATAATAAACTATTGAAACGAAATGTGATTCTCGATACAACGTCTTTATGACCGAGTTACTTCTATATTTCAACGACACGAACGATAACGAGTGGAATCGCGGTTGCTATTAACATGGCTGAATCATAGCAGTTCCTTCAATGGTGAGTAATTAAATGATTGCTAACATTGCCTGAAGGACGTGTGCGATCAATAAAATCGACGGGATACGTCGAAGCTGATTCTCCTGGTTCATCAAAAGTAATGCTTGGAACCTCGCAACCTAGTTTCCCGAGCAATATTTGTTCTCACCGTGCGACGATTCACAATTAAAGCGACTAAGAATGTACTGCGATTTAACAGTACGCCTCATAAATATATTTATTACGCTCATTTAGATGTAATTAAAATTAATGAGTGATGAAGTAAGAGAAATTGTTAAGTATGTGAGG
>JABFPK010000428.1:0-15761 GCA_022817445.1 Habroteleia sp. ZL-2020
GTCTACGCACGAGTAAAATATTTTGGGGACATTATACAAATATTTTGTGTTTTTGGGCTGATTTTGCTTTTGAAATAAATAATACATTTTTTTTTTGACAATATCCACAATATTCAGGATTCATCAATTTTTTATTTATTCAACTTCTTTAAATGATTTAAATATTATTATATTTGTTTACAGAAATTCGTAAATCTAATCTAAGTCTTGTTTGGAAACAGTTATTATTAACTTTAAACGTTTATGGCATTTTATAAATGTAAAAATAACTAAAACATTTGAGATAAGCTCTCTACAAGTTTTCGAATACGAAATAAAAATTTGGAATTTATATTTGAATTTGTTAACTCTTCTTCCTCTAAAATCCTAATTTTAGACTATATTAGCCATTATTTCAGCTATCCAACTATATAAAATTCCTTTCCAATACTAGTTTGCAATAAGTTTTCACGATTACATTACAATACATTAATTTTCCTTCCTCAGAATTTTCAACTAACAAAGCAATTTCTTCTTAGTGTATATAAAATACAAAACTATTTAGTCTCCAGAAATTTTTATATAAAAAATAGCAAAATAAGATTACCAAGAGGTCTTAAAATAAATGTATATTGTATTTTCTGCATAGTTCGAAAAAAAACATAAATTTATATTCGATTTTTTTGCCGCTTTATTTTTTGTTCAAATAAATATTGGTTACAATGGCGAGTGTGTTTTGCAGATTATTCGCAAATAGATTTAAAATCGAGGCGAACTAAAAACAGACGCAGTTTTTTGCGTGAAATATTAACTAAAAGGAAATTGAATCGATAACGAAGCGCTTCCATTGCGGGCATTTAATTGCATAAAAAATGGGCCAGCGAGTACCTTCATTGCCTGAAATGGATTATGTTAATTTGCGCAGACGCAAGTCCGTTCATTATTTTTTAAATCCGATTCAATTCAAACGTAAAATAAAATCGATCTTCGAAACCGTCGTCTCGTAGCGGGGATTTTTCGCGCGAACAAATATGTACGAAGACAATTACCCAGCTTATCATATCTCGTTAATTTGTAGCAATATTTCCATATTTCACGAAGCGTAGCAAACACAATCAAAAACTTCATCAGCAACAAATGAATTCCACGGTAAATCCAATAAGACTCGTTGATTATTAGCCACAATGAATTCCCGCAATCGTACCAATTTCGATTAATCGGTCAAATTTCGTCATACGAAATTGGCTGTTAAAATAATCGCGCGGATTAAAATGGGTCACGGCGATGGTTTTCCCGAATATGTTAACTTGCTTTTGAATTCCGCAAATTCTTTTTCCTTTATAATTTAAAAGAGATTTATGTCAATCGAACGTTAATGTCCCCTTTAATGTTAACAAGTACTTCAATTATGCATTAGTTTCAAACCTCAAACACAGAATATTATGACAATGACATGCCAGCGAGTTATCCTGTGTCGAAATTTATTTTTGTAAAATGATTTTATAAAAACGGTTACATCAAAAATAACGACGAAATTTCAACAAGAAATAATTCTATGGTAAAATAATATATTACTATCATAGAATTACAAAAAATATGTGTTTATGATTTTTAATGTTAAAATTAAATAATATTAATATATATATTATTTTAAATTTTTGAACTTTTAATGAATATTTAAATGTCAAATTGTTATTTTTTAATATTGTTTATATATATCAATTACAATAATATATTTTTATTTTGAGATAACGAAATATTTTAAAAATTATGCATTTGATCAAAAAAAAAAAATTTCTGAATAAAATTTGTTTTTTTTTTTTATGAAGAGGGTCATTATATGATGTCAAACTCTATCTCAACACTCTCAGAGTGTTAGTAGGCATAATTTGAAAATCTCAAATAGAAACACGATTTTATATTGCAAATTCGAATTTTCCATACAAAGATTTGACAAACTTTTTGATTCTTAATAAATGACACTGTAAACGCAGAAATAAGTTTTTTACAAATTTTAAAAATTACGTATGAGAATGAAAAATAAAGAAACGCGTTCAAAATTTTTTTTAAATACATGTGTGCATGTACAGTGATAAATGTTAATCCCTATCAATAGTCGAAGAAGTAAGATGGGGCAACGTTTAAATTTTAAATAGGAACCCCATGTTTTATTGCAGATTTATATTATTTAGACAAGAAAAATGAAATTGAACAAAAATTATAACAATGATTATTATCTTTGGAAAATAGTCCATTTTTTAAGTGAGTTAAGACATTTAAAAAAATATTTATTTTATTACGAACAATAATCTATTATTCAATCTAATTTTTCATTTGAAATTTTGCAATAACTTTGAGATCTGATCTCAAATTTATTGATTTCACATTGCTTTCAAAGTACAAGATTGACTGTGAAAATTGTGTAATTCATTTGATACTTTTCGCGAACACTTTGAAAACGAATCGGATGTGATGAATGCCCGAAATTCACCTCAAATGAATCACGGCGAATTGAATTTTGCACAGAATTTGCTGGAAACAATGATAAAGGTTTGCGAAGTTCTGACGGATGAGCCAGAAGGAGGATCGGCAATGATACCGCTGCAAAGCTTTGTGCGTATATATGAATATCTTGCGGGGTTGTCCTGCAGCGATGAGGACAATGAGACAGTTTCAACGGCAGAAGATTCAGCTTGCTTTTGCTTGTGTGACCAAGAACGAGTCCTCTTATGCCAACCCAATTTTTCCAGCGGCGACACCACACAATGCAGCTGCGGATGCGCTTCGATTCAAGTTCACCGCTTAACTATTTTCCTTCTTTTTTCGCGCAATTAATTGAGCAGAAAAGTAGTCTGATCCGAAATAAACTATAGGAGTACACTTCATTCAGAAGTGCAATGCTGCTTTGATACGCAATATTGTATGCAAACCTTATTAAAATTGATGTATTAAATATTTCAATATAATAACCAGTCACAAATATTTTCAAAATGATTCGACTATTTTGAAATGCCCTACCAAAAAGCCTAGAATATTTTAAAATATCTTTAGTATTTGTGAGAATTTTGATAGGACATTTCGAAATTTTCTTAAGATATTTTGCAAATATATTTTATTTTGCTGGTGAATATATTGACCTTGTGAAAATAATTTCATCGAAAAAGTACGAAGAAGTTTGAAAAAATGCTAAAATGTACGAACGCGTTTAAGAAGGACTGTAAGAAAACACTTATTATGATAATTATTAATAAAGAAAAGGTCGTCAGATTGGGATTCAAACACATAAAGAGGATTATGATATTCTAACATAAACATATAATCATTTGGGTTCAATGATATTCCACGTAAGAGTAAACAGAATACTTATAAGTTTTTTTTTAAACTGTTTTTTTTGTATGTTTTTAAACTTCATCGGACTAAGCTTTTGAGGAGAATTCATCGTACTTTTTCGACGCTTTTTGTCAATATTATTTCTACAAGAGAGTCTAAGGGAAAAATACCGTAAACACAATGAAATGATTACAATAAAAAGAGAAAGATGGGTAGCGAGAAAGAGAGAGAGAGAGGAAATACTTTCTCACGCGATGAAAATAAATTAGTCCTTTCCGTCAAAACATGAAGATCCTGAAAATTAAGTTTACATAACTTTGCAATTATAATTTTTGAACTGACATTTCTTTATAGAGAGTACTCTCTCTCTCTCTACATATGTAAAAAGTTCTACTAATTTCTTTTACCCTCTTACTGACTAACAGCTTTACTGTATTTTTTTATATATAGTAAATTTATTCATTCCTTTCAAAAATATCGTGAATATCATTATTATTAATAAACGGGTCAATAATTCAACATAAAAACTTAAGTTGAATTATGACATGAAAGCGATTAACTTGTAAACATAAAAAAAAATTAACTAATCAATGCAAAATGTATTTTTGCATTTATAGGCAAATTAATCGTCTTTATAAATTTCAATTTTATGCGTATTTTTATTTTCTTAATTATAACCCATAAATGCTATTCTCGTTTATTTGGAAAATGGTATATAATATAAATTAAAGAAACACTAACACTGAGGTATAGGAGCGTTGCTATATATTTTCAATTTTACAAAACTATTTGAAGAATTTAGTTTCTGCTCATTTCTCAATTCTCATATATATATATATATATATATTTGTATACATTTTAACAAAGATATTTCGTCTGTGTTTTACATGGCCAATGGCTATCATTATTCGCTCCTCTATGAAAATTTAATTATTCAAGGTAAAGTTCAAAGTGTTAATACTACATTAATTTATAATGGTATAATTATGTTAAGAAATTAAAGGAATATTTATAATTAGTTTATGCGCTTTTCTAACTTTGAGAGAAATTTATTTTATAAAAAAATTGATATTTGAAATTTATTTGTAGCTAATTACTTAATACGTTTTTGATTAAAAATACTGTGATTAAAATTCTGATTGTATGATTACTGATTGGTAATACTGAAGGCATTGTTTTTTAATGCATATTCCAAGTAATTCATTTTTTAATTTTATTATAAAAAATTTCTTTAAAATAACCTTAATATAGTAGTTAAAATTTCAATTTTCACCTTGAAACATTAAATTAATATTTATAATTCATTCACACATTTTCTCACTTTTAGGGAAATTCAATTCATACAGATATTTATAATTGAAGATATTTTGTAAAATAAACTTCGACAAAAGTTTTTGTGGTGGCACGAAAACTGTTATTGTGAGTTATCGTGATTTTCAGTATGGTTTGCACAATTTTCTTAATTTGGAAGGTAATAAAATTAATATTTGAAATTAATTTTTTCAAAGCGTTTGTCTTTTATCAACGCTTTTCCGCCGCGTAAAGTTTGCGCGGTTGCACTCAGCGTGTAATCAGAAATTTGCCCTTATTGTTTTTAACCTCAAAATCTCAACCAAACTATTTATATATATTTTCCTGTATATTTATATATATATATATAATTTTAGAGATCTTGATAGTATTTTTTTGGCGATTTGAAAAATTTTGTCAAATGAGATCCAGATGCAAAAGAAAGTCAAAAGCACCAAAAATAGGTGAAGTATAGGTGAAGTTGAAGCTAAGAAAATTATTAATGCGTCCAAAATATGATTGGTGAAAGCAAATTAGAAAAAAAATGTCATCTGTATACTCAATTTGTGTTCCAAATACGTGAAATCTGGGCACCTGAAATTAGTGAAATTTTTTTTCTCTATTTTGCATTTTAAATACCATTTTCTATCTGCTTTTAAGTCAGGGATGTCATTTATATTGAATTTTGCGAGATCTGAAACATTCATTTTTTTGGCCCACCCTAATTATATAGGCCCCCCCCCTAGAAAAATTTTCGATTTTAGGTTGGATTTCAGAAATAATAAATCGAATTTTCTTCAAAATCACACCTAAACTACAAACATCTGTTTTATTTTGATGAAGAATTCAAATCTCTACAAGAAACGCTTCATTAGATAAAAATTTGATGAATAGCATTAGCGCAATCCTAGTTTTATTTTTAAATTTCTCATTTTTCAATAGGATTTTTCTGATAATTTGAAAAATTGGCATGAGTGAAGTCAATATTTAAAATAAATACTTTATATATGTGGCGGTTGTTCAGAAACTTATTTATGCATTCAAAATACGATTTGCGGAAGTAAAATTGACAACAAATGTGTACAACTATGTGCTCAGTTTGTGTTTGAAAAAAGTGAAAATATGAGTATAAAAATATCTTATTTTTATTTTCGGGTTATTTGTGTAAATGAACGTATACCTTTCCGCATAGATACCGTATTTGTAAGAACAAACATCATACTTCACTGGTGTGAGAACTAGGGGATCCAAGTGATGCCAACTTCACACTCATGGGAGAAACCCCTACTTCTCTCACTAGTACAGTAATATACTATTTCACAAAAGTACTCAACGCGTGTTTGAATTGAGTAAAATAAAAAAATGAAGGAGGTTAAGAAATCTGTAGAACTGGATTATAAGAGTCCAATGTATTTTCAAATTCTTTGGCAAAATGAAATTAGTGAACGCAAACACTTTTGTAAAAATTTATTCGGATGAGGCGTAACTTTTCTGCACGAATTAAAGGGAGTTGAATATAATCCGATTTCACTCAGTGCAATAAACAAAGTATTTGATTTTTGCAGACCACATCGGGGAAAATCATTTCTTCCAAGATATATATGTCAGAATGGGATCAATGTGGTTGCGAGAATGAAGTTTCCATTGAACAAGTTTGATATCAATATTTTTCTTCTCATCTTAATCACAAACGTTGCTATTCTGAAACCGATAAAAAGTAACTGAAATTATACGTCCAAGTAATAGAAATGATAATGGAAAGCGTGTTTGAATTGCAGATATACTTCTCACAATGATTTACCGAAAGTTTATCTCCTTATCTTTCAGCAAGCAACAATTGATTTTTTCAAACATGAATTATGGTTGTTTTGCGATATCATATCGTACAAATGACAATCCAAGAGATAATTAACCTAGGAGCTACTGATAAAACAATTATCTTGAACTTCTTTATGCAAAAATGCTCCTATTTATCTTCGTAGTTAGGTGTTTAACATTTGTACACATTTACATTTATAAAAGTACCTCTCGGTTGCGAAGTATGTTAACAAAAAAGATTTTTAGTTAACTATTTTATTATTTTTTATTGTTAAATTACAAATAGATATTACTAATAAAGCTAATCATAATTATTATTTGCATTTTATTTTAATTTTATAATAATATTGTATATAATAAGTAAAATTCTTAACTATATGTAAAATTGTAATATAATTTATGTAAATCTAATAATCTTTCAAAGTTAATTAAAGTGTTATACAATATCTTTTGCTATAAAATCTTAATTAGTCTTAAACTGACATTACTTTTATAATTATTCAGTATATTTTAACAGTAGATACTTTTATCACGTTGTCTTTTACGAAAATATAACTTCGAAACGAAAATTCTTTGATAGAACATTTTAATGATAAATTTGAGATGAAAATTAAATACAATTTATGGTAATAATATAATTGTAAAAAATAGTATATATGAACTGAACAATTTATAATATGTTTCAAAATGTAAATGATATGCCAAATACTGAGACCTAAAAATATGATTTTATATTCCAATTACAAGATAATTTTTATAATTTGTATCATTTTTTCGCCAATTTTCAAATAATGTTTTAAAATATTAATTTCATATTACACTTGTTTTTATATTAGGAATTTTAGGTATACCTATAAGGCAATGTATTTCTCCAGTTGCCAAACTGAAGTTTGTATTAGAATTTATTAGTTTTCACACAAATTTTTTGCGTTTTTCCAAGTTCTTCGCTAACTTTTCGTGTACTTTTCCCCCCAGGGTCATTAATTATTGTCATTTTTTAAATTTATAATGCCAAGTCAAATCATTTGTATTACATAACTATTTAAAGCAATTCCTCAATGATTTTTTTCTTTTTATGTAGAATATGTTTTCGAAAATATACTAAGAAAGGAATTAATTAAAATTTTACTATATCAATTTGAAAATCAATCATAAGTAATATGATTTTGACATTATAATCAAATTATATAATTTTATTAACGAAAAAAAGTAATGAGCCAAATTGATATTATTTAATTTTTTAAATTAAGGATCCCAATTTATTTTGCAATATTTACATGCACTAACTAATAATACAATTTTGTCTTATAAAAAATTCAATATATTTTGCATTTGATCTCCTGGGCATGCTTTGTATCGTTAAAAAAGAAGAAATATTAAACACTGTTTTCCTGTATAATCGCAGCTCCATATTAAAAAAACTTACACAATAATTCGTCCCATTTAATTTTTCATTAAAACAGCGTTATATTATGTCAAAATAAAATTGATTAAAATTTCGAAATACATATCAAATAATAACAGAACAAAGATTATCCGTCACAAAAGAGAGAAAGATGCGACTCCATTTTAAACCAAACTTATAGCAACGCAAGAATATGTTTGCATGGTTAAAGTTTTTCAATCTAAAGCAACATTTGTGTTTGAATTCAAGCACGGAATTTCTGTCAATTTGCATAAACTCCGTGGAACGTATATCGTTGCGATATTACATACTATTTGTGCGGCGCAAACCGTTGCCATATTCTGTATAACTTTGGCACGAAATCGACAGGACCAAAAGACCGGACCTTTGATCAGACGAAGCGATCACTTCCCCTAATTTAAAAGTGATTTAAATTTTAAATTCCAACCTCCGCGGACTTTAATTATTCGACTCTGCGGGGGATTAGTTTTTCCAAACGCCGCTCGCACTCATCAAAGTTATAAGTAATAATACAAATTGTGTTTATTACAAATTTCTCTTCGCTTTGCCTTGAGCTCCATCGACGGACTTGTAATTTACTTTAAATTGACTTTTTACGGATTTCAAAAGTTACGCTCGCCAGATTACTCAGGAGAATTCCTTTTTCATTCAAATTTTTCATCGACTGAACAAAATGGAAAACTGACATCTGTATGACAGACACGATTTTCATCTTAAAATAATACAATTTACCTAATAAAACTTTGTTGTGTTTAGATTTAAATCTTAATACATAATAATAATAATAATAATTATTATTATTATCAACTACAAGATTTCATTTTTTGCACAGAAGGTTAAAGAAGTTGTTTTATCAGATTAAATAAAAATTAAATCAATTACGGAATTTCATTTACGAGTATACACACACACATCAACAATTTCCCTTTATCTGTACAGTTTCATGTAGAACATAAATTTAATATTGAACTAGATAAAAATTTTTCAGTTTAAAGTAAGAATCCAGTTTTATTATAAACATGAACAAGCAAAAGTTTGCTCTTTTAAATGCATAATTATTTTTTTAATACCAAGTTTTAAAGTAAATATATTTGATTTGAATAAACTCGAATATAAATTGCGCTCTAGGGAGAGTAAATGGAAAATTGTTTTGTAAGTAACTGAATAGAAATTCTTTAAAATTATTATTATACATAAAAATAAAATAATAATACACAGGAATGATTTTATTTTCAATAAATTACAGGTAAACAATATTATGAAAGGTTAATCATGATAAGTGAATTTATTTGGTTAGATAAAGAAATAGCTTATTTCTATTTAAACATATTGTGTGTGAAGTTTATTTTATTTATTTCAAGGTTTAAAAGGATTAAAATAATTAAAAATGAGTAACATATATTTTGTTTTTTGTTTAATTACTCTCATCTTTATATATTTTTGTCCATTTCTTATGTAAATCCAATGCATATCACATAAGCTTTTTTATCATTTTATTTTTGTCCTTGTAACTAAAACTCTTTTAAGTACAAAAATTCATGTATGTTTATACACAAACGCGTATTTTTGAATGCTGACATTATAAAATGTTAATTTTACTGTTTTGTAAAATTAACTTTTACATTTTATTCTAATCCAACATCTGAAGATAATATAGTCTGATCTCATCAATATTAATTTATTAAATTAAAATTTTAATTTTAAAAGAGAACCGAATAATTCAACTAATTAAAAATAAAATTGAATCATATGTTAATTTGATTCAACAACTCAATCGATTTATTTAATAATAATAATTAATCGAAATGTCTAAATTGATTTTTTTTAAATCATTATAGTCCATAAACTTGGAAAAAAGATATTGACAAAAATGGAAGCAATATATATTCATAAATTAAAGCAAACTAGTTGTCAAAAGAGAGTAGCGTTGTTAAACCAGCGGCGTATTGATTATCGCGACATTAATTAACGTTTCGAAGCGGATTAAATCAGCAGACGCAATGAGAAAACAATTGCTGTTAATGCCGGTGGGAAATCTAATTTCGCCGGTGCATTCGCTTGATGTTGCACGGTGTGCTTTTCTGTCAGGGCGAGAGCATGGTGGAAAGTGGCAACGAAGCTGACACAGGGGAAATGCGCCACGAAAAAATCCAAGAATCTGAGTCGATTGGTGAGTCATTCAGTGTTCGGGGACATCCGAGGGATGAGCAGATAATCTGCTCGGCGTATCACGAAGCCGAATTTACTTCCAATATAAACTATACGGAATTCGAAAATGCGGAGGACTTTTCCAGGGTATGAAAATTGTTAACAAGATAAGGCAATACTTAAGCAAAACCTTTGCGATACGTTGCTGAATTGCTTCGAGAGTTAATCCAGCCGCTACTTGAGTTGGAATACGATTTCGAGTGGCCTGTACTGAAATAAGTTTTACGTAATGTTACAATAAATTCGGAGCGGTTGGTGTGATAATGTTAAAGGGGTTAAACGTTACACAATCTAGTTAAGTACATTTTTTCATCAATATAATGCTAATTTTAAATTCCGTTCAAAAATTAATAATTTTTATCTATATTATTGAAAGGAATTGTATTTTGTAGTAAATTAAAAATTGTTAAAATATACACAAATTTTAAATTTGTGTATACACGTTTCTTACAAGAGATTCAATAGAGCTTATATTGTAATGTTGAACAAGCAGCCATTGCAAAATACAACTAGTTATTTTTTGCATTACCATAATGCAAATTACAGAATACATAACAAAAGTTTATATTTTATATATATTGGGTCATATAACCTAGAATTTTCAAATATATATGCAATAAAATATTTTATGGATAAAATGTTGGGATTAAAAGTTAATTATTCTGTAAGGAAAATTTATTGGGGCTAAAATTAGCCTCCGTGGATGTGGACGGGGGTAATTTTGAAATTGTAAAACAGCCCCTCATTTCTTAATGTCTATACGAAAATTAAATCACATAATACGTAAATTTTATCTAAAACATTTTTTCTAATTCTGTTCTGAAGAATCTAATTCAGTAACCTGAAACTTTTATTTTTTTCCTGTAATTTCTGATTTAATATTACAAGATAAACAATTTTTACTCTGCAAACAAATTGCATGAAATCGGTAATTTTAAAAAGTTATAATCATTAAAAATTCAAACTTAAAAATTTTTATAAGTTTTAAAACAAGTTATTATTAAAAAATATTTTAAAACTAATACCTACATATTTCGTGGCTAGAATTATTTGCATTTGCAATAAAATATGTGAATTCCTATTTAGCATATAAAAGTTACCCCCAACCCTATACTAGAAGAGGGAAGTTAATTTGAGTACTAATCAATTTCCCTCGAGAAATAATTAACTTTTTAATTCGGAATTTTCTGTTTTTTTCGAAGATGCTGTTTTTATACACATATTTAAAAGTTCTAGGTTAAATAACTGATCATAATGTATTTACATCATTGAAAGCCAATATATCTTGCAATGATACATTGAAAGTCAATATGCGTTGCAATATATTAGAAATTAGAATAGTTCAAACATGAAAAAAATTTCTATAAAACTTTTACATATTAGTATTTGTTACAAAAATTTGTTGTAATAAATTCAATGTAACCGGCATGATAATTTTATGTCGATAAATGATACAAAGCACAGTTGAATATGATTTTGCATTAACATAATGCAAATTACAAAATGCATTCAAGTTCATATATGTTTTACATATACATTATTCAAATATCATTATATTTAGAAAATTTAAATGCTTTTCTGCTATTATTTACCAACATATGGATTCATTGTATTTTCTATGATAGTATTTTTTATATTGTTTAAAGTATATTTTCTCATTGTACCAACAAAATATTATTTATAGTTACAATATTTCATTCCTGAGAAAAAAAATGTAATTAGTAATGAATTAATATTAATTGAAATTGTAAAGAATTATAAAAACTACAATAAATAAAGGAAAACTATTTTTAAATTTACAAAGGAATTTGAATTTTTTTCGAAAGGAAGTTGAATTATTGGAAATTTAACCTAAATTTCATCATACTATAAGCATATTTCCATATATAATTTTTCATGTTGAATTATCTTTATCATCACAAAATTAACATTTTACTGTATAATGCAACACAAGGAATGTCAACTGAAATCTGTAACTCAAGACTTTTCCTATTAGTATCAGTATTTTGTCATTGCAATGCGCGACGCTGCAACGCTCTGTAACGCTTCATGACAAGTTTGGATACTTTTACAGAAACTTGTTTTACCAAGTTGATTTTCAGTTTGAAATTCAAACGTGTTGGATTAAATATCGGATTACACCGGTAACTTGTAAAGTCGCAAAATTAATGCGCAAATATGTATCCACGAATGAATGCAAATTTGAGGTTATGTAGTTGAATCAGCGTGCGTAGTATATCATGGCGCTTCGTGTCGCGTGCAATTAAAACGTTGAATAATTCATATTGTACGTAACTTTGCATAATTCGACGTGAAAATATTTCCCGTTAAGGGCTTAATTGTCGCGAATTTCAACGCAGAATTAAACAACATTTCGTATTTCGCGTGACCTTGTTAGTCCGAATGCCGATATTTTCATGACCGATATCGCGCGCAATTCCCTAAAGTCCGCTTGCGGCACCGAAGAATCTGGGTTAATCAAGTAAACTTCGGAAAACTAAATTTTCAAACTCTGATGAAAAGATACGGCACTTCAGAAAAAGTCAGTTGTTCGATACACGACTTCTTCAGTGTTTATTATAACTCTATCATACTTCACTGCAGTCGCTACTTTGAAATCCAACGTATAAAACTACAAAAATTGAATCTTAATAGAACAAAAACGAAAGATTAGAGTTCATTTAAAGTTGTATAACTTAAAAAAACAATATTAATATAAAAGAATTACTTATTATTATTTTATATATACATTTTATATTTCTATAAAAATAGTATAATCATTTTAAAATCTAGTTTTAACGTTGCATATATATATATATATATATATATATATAAATTTAAGGCATCTATTGTGCATGTTATATAATTTGTTTTTAAAATATTCCGACACGTTTTGTAGTCGTTAATAAAACATTTCTGTTTATTTGATCTCGCAATAAAATTATATTTCACAACTGTTTCGATAAATAAATATAGACTAATAAATTCATCGTTTGAAGAGTCGATTGACACACGTTCTCCAAATTCATAACGATCTTGTTTGCCGGAGCAGATCAAATTTTCTTTTCAATATGGCGATTTCGATTCCATTCGTCACTGAAGCGAAATAATTGTTGAATGCAAATGCCCGACTACACGTGGCTCATCTCGCGAAAACGTTTCACGATTTTATCAATGTCATACAAGTTTTAACGGCATTCGCTAATTCAGTTATTCCGCGTCGAGAGATGGAATTTATATGTGAAGTATTAATTGCATGCAAATTACACTTTTAATGGGCGTGTTTTCAGCTCTGGATATTAATTTTCCTAAAAGAACATACGTCGAAATTCTCTAGAGGATCTCAATAGAATTTTAAAAAACATAATTTTGTATATCTAAAATTTGGATTTGCCTAAAAGGAATATCCTTTTTAATTTTCAATTAATTTATGTTATAAATTTATACAAGAAGAAACATGTTCCGAAATTTTCAATTTTGAATAGAATTTCACATGAATGCAACATAGAAAACTACCATTATAATCTGAAATATTTAACCATTGTTCTAATTAGAATATGAATTTATTCTAAAATACCTAGATTATTTTTAAATATAAATAAAAAATATAAAAATAAATAAATATAAATATATTTGAAATACAATTAAAACATTTTTTTAGTTTTAAATTCCAAGGTATAAGGGCATAAATAAAATAATACGTGGGGATATTCTGTGGGGAAATCGAGGAAAAACTTGTGAACTACCTTTAATTAGAAATATCAATGTTATCGAAAAAATTACGTCACTCAAATGGAAAGGAATACACGCCAAAGGTGTTTTGAGTAATCGAATTGATTATATTTATTAAATCAAACTTTTGCTTCTCTCGTTAGTTCGTAACTAACGAGAGAAAAAACCTATCACTAAGAAATCTCGTGTAATAAAAATGTATAAATTGTATAATTCCAAGACGACGTGTGATATCATAATGGGTAGGCGCCAAAACGACGTTGAAAAAAATTTATTAAAAACTATAGTTATAAAATTTCTGTCTTAATTTTCAAGGAGAATTTGTGACCGGGCTGAATCATGGCCTAGACAGGACAACTCTGTTGTCAAACAGAGTCTAGTTTAGGCATATCATTTCTCTGCCCGGTCTTATCTTATTAATAAGAGCCTTATCTGGCCCTGACCAAGTATTCTATCAAACGTGATTGGCAAATTAGAAACTTACACCCACTCAGCATTACCTCCACCATCAGGTTCATGTTAGAATATCTGAACAGAAGCCTATCAGCATTCCCTTTAGACGAAAATCTATATGTGGTCGCCACCTGGTTCTGAATGAGCATACATTGATGTGGAATACCATGGTTATGCCAGACCAGGGCCCAATTTCAAAAATATCCCAAAATTCTACTTGGGATATATATACAAATACACGGAGAAAAATAAATTATATAAATTACTATTTTAGCTAGAACATCAAGGATATACTTTAAACAATATAAACAAGTACTATTTTGGATAATAAAATGAATTCATATACTGGTACATTGAAACAGGAAAACATTCTTATTTTACTATCTCAGATAGTAATTCTTTATTTCTTGAAAGTATATCCACGCTGTACTAGTAAAGATAGTCATTTGTATAATTCTATTTTCTCAGTGTAGGAGTGCAACATCTATATCCTTAATCAAGTCGTTTTTCATTCATAAGTATCCCTTAGTAAAAATATTCTTTATACTAATGTCTCTGTCATAATCAATACTAACCAATGGCATTTTATCTCGGAAAAACTTTAATATAACAGACCGTTTTCATTCGTAATTTGAAATAGATCTAATTCGAATATTGTTTGGAGTTGACCCTTTTCATACGTTGCACGTAAATGATATTACGTACGTTAAAAATGCATGTTTCTGCATCGAGAGTTTCAACTTTAATTTTCAGTGCAAACGAGTTTTTATGCGATTCATTTAATTTTCTCACATTTGGAATTCCAATTTTGGGAAATAAGACGCGTAGAAAAATTGTTCCAAGAAGAAGAGACGTTATACTGAACTTTCCGACTCATGCATTTGCAAATAACCGCTGAAATTTAAAGGAATCATAAATAAATGTCCTTTTTTAACAGTTAAATTGCAAAGTTAATATCAAGCCGTGTAGCATGCAGTACTTGCCGCAAGTTGCAGTAAATATATCACTCACGGTAACATAAAGGACCAGACTTCGCTATAGTCATTTTAAATAACCGTCACCCGACACGCTATATTCAGGAAGTTAGTGCTTGCGACATGATAATGTTATCATATGTATATGTATTCTTTGAACAAAGGATTCATTGATCGCTGCGTGTTATTGAATTATAATGAATTAAAGTGAGCTATGAATGTTAATTGTTTCTCGAATGCAAGCAAATGGGGATGATTTTATATTTTTTTATTTTGCAACGTTTATTGTAAGCTTTTGGTTCCAAATATTAGAGTAATTTTACAATAGCTTCTTTTATATTAGTTGATGAAAATAATAAATAAATTTATTCAACGCACAGTGAGAAAAAAGGATATTGTATTAAAATTACTAACTTTACTGGTACAATGTGAATATACTTTTAACATTTAACGAATTACTATATCTAGGGTAGTAAAGTTTAAATGCCTTCATTTCAGTTCTTATTTACCAGTTCATTATCATTTCACGTTTGAAAAGAATAATTAAAGAG
>JABFPK010000429.1:0-15751 GCA_022817445.1 Habroteleia sp. ZL-2020
GTTTCTCGATGCAAAGCGTAGTTTCCGAGATATTTGACCGTCCCGGAACTTTTAGGACACCCTGTATATATATATATATTATAAATATAAATAATATAAATATAATATAAATAATATAAATTATATATATTAACCTCTTCGAAGAACATCTTGGCATCTGAAATTGTTGGTGAAAAACATGACATTTTAAAAATTTTAAATGAAAAATAATATAATAAAACTTTAGATGCCATGATATACTTTGGAAGGGTCGGTATATAAATTTATAGCATGTATTTCAATATTTTTTTTCTTCGACTTTTCGGACTTCAAGTTCAATTTTGGAGAGAGAGTGTTGCAAAGAGAGCATAATATATAAATAAGAAAGTAATTTATATCTAAACATTAAATAACAAAGACGCTGCGACGGAGGTAAAAGAAACTACTGCAATCGTAATATTTCTTAAAGATAAATAAATGTTGTGTTTAAAACAGCAACCAAAAAAAAGATACGTTTCATCAATTAGAGGGAAGCTGTTTTTCGATAAGAGATGTGCGGGTTCCTTTCTAATGCGTAAAATTGAAAAAAAGTATTATTTAAAATTAAGTAGAAATATATAATGTATTAATAATAGTAATTACTTTATTTAATTTAATGCAATTAGGAAACGATACTGAAAGCTATTTTATCATATTTTATAATTAAAAATCATAATAATAAAAAAGTAAATCCTGCTTACCTTTTTGTACTACTTCTGCTCCCGACTCCTCGACGTTGAGCACAATTCCTGGCCGCTGAGCAGTCCTCTTCCTCTTTGTATGGCACTTCCGGAAGTTGGTCACTCGCGATTTCGCGCATACACGATGCTGCTACCTTCGACGGGTAGGTTGCGCACCCACGATGTCGCATACCTCCGACCGATAGGTTGTGACTCACTGACTTTTTTCCCATTTCTATTCCCTTATGTATATCATGCTATTATCAGTTAACCAATAGGTGTCAGTGGCCCCTCCCACCATTTTCGGTTTGGCCAATATTCTCGTTTCAAATTCTTGTTATGTACTTTGATCATAATTATGCAAAACGTATGTAATAAACTAATTTTCAAAATTCTTCTTCGCCACTTTTTTGTGGCTTTGCTAGAATATTAATTAAATGATTAATTTAATTAATATTCCAATGAACAAAATGAATCTTTTAACTTCAATAAAATAAATAGAATTTTTGGTAAAAATTATAAATATTCTAAAATATTGAAGTTAATGCAATAAAATGCTATAAAATGTCAGAACTTGACTTGAATATAATATGTATATACTTATAGATGTGTAATTAGACTTTTAGACTAAAAGCAGTTAATGTTAAGTACTCATAGCTGTGAAATGTTATAGGGTTTAAGATGTGTTTCCTTTAAATTTTGTTGCCGATTTTTCTGGCCTGCAAGAGTTTAAAAATGTCATAAATTTTTCAAAAATGTTTTCATTATAAACAATTTGTCTATTTATTTTTTGGAAGAAGAGATCTTTATATACCATTGAAAAATAGTTATGAGTCTTATTTTAGGAAAATATTTTTATGAAGAGAAAAGTCTCTTATCTTCCCTTTTTACAATTTCTTTTTGGGGGAGGAGGTATCATTTTTGTACATTTTTTGATCAATAAATTATAATTTATAAATTTATAAATATTTATATTTATAATAATAAATTATAATTTATTGATCAAAAAATGTACAAAAATGATACCTCCTCCCCCAAAAAACAATAATTATTGTTGATTGAATTATTATTTTAATTATTTATACTTTTTGAATTATTCATATTTATTAATTTTATTTCAAGTTACCAATATAATATTAATATTTATTTCATAGGTCATTTAAGATACTTTTTGGATCTATCTAAGACACTATGGATAACACTTATGTCTTATAGCATCTGGAACTCATTAACGTAAGTAGTGAATCGTTATTAAGTGATCTTGAAAAATATTTTCTTATATAGGTTCTATATTAGTACTTTATAACGGTTCTATATAATGGTTTTAGAGATTTGCAGATTTATTAATATTTTTTGTCTGGTGTTTTAGGAAGTTAGAAGTACGGAGTCTAAATAGAACAGAAATGGAACGTAGATACTTTTTGCTGTACAATTGTCTTTCTTGGAGTATCAGCATAATTATTACAAGTATACTCATTTATCAAGATTTGAACAATACAGTACTCGATAATCTTCATGAGACATTAAAACGTGAGTTTCCATGAAACTAGAAAAAGTCAAAATTTTTTACTTTTTAAATCTTTACTTACTAAAAAAGTACCATCATTAAATTATTATGATGAAAAAATAGATACAAATTATCTAAAAATTTGCATGATAGGGAGAGATATTATAGAAATGGTGATATTTAATGAAAAAAAACGTTTGTAAATAATTGTTGAAAAACATAACAGAATATTCTCTGAATAATACATATTTTTTAATTACATCCCCATCAGCAAATAATGTTAATTAATAATCTACATGAATATTCTTAGTATGTTATGTCTGGCCAAGTTTGATTCATGATCAAATTCCAGACTCCAAACATTGCCAGACTATTTTTTCCCCGCGGGATACTATTAAATATTCTGTTCATTAATTTTTCCACGTTATAAAAAAAATTTCAGCAGTGGTAAATCATATGATAACTAATAATAATAGTGTTAAATATCCAGAAAATATTATAACTTGATACAATTTTGATATAAATTAAAGAAATTCTATATTAATAAATATTTTTATTAATGCAAAATTGTTACGGAGATAGCTTAAACAAATTATGACTTAGATTTTTTTTCAATTTTTATGTAAATAAAAAGTTAGAACTAACTTTTAATTTACAAACAACTTATTATTTATTGCAATTTAGATATATACATACAATTTTAAAAAAGTATTATTCATCTATTATGATATAAATATTGCCACTATATTATTCTAAAGTTGTCATTTTACTTTTTAAAGTTTTACAATTATGTATTATAATAATTGATATTTTATATATCCGAATTTTTACAGATAATAATATTAAATTAATAGGATATTTAGTAGTTCCTAAAATTGTATTTTGCATTTTAAATTTAATATTTTTTGCTATTACTCTGAGACGTCTGAATCAAATTCAAAAGAATGTGAAATTAGTATTTAAGAGGACTAATTCTTTTACGGAATATACTAAAAACAGTCGAAATCAGTAAGTATAAATTTAATATTAGAAGTATACCTTAAATTGACCAAGATTGTTAACTTTTTCTTTTAATGCTTTTATTTGAGTTTATAAGAGTGTATAAGTTTACAAAATTAGTAAAACATTATTCAAAATACGTATTCTAAATATACTTAGTAAAATAGTATTCAAAACGAATTAATAATAAAATTGTTTAAATTATTTTTTTAGGCTGTTGTTGTCTTTCAAGTTATTCTGCGCTATGGGTCTCCTGTGGATCATTGATATTCCAGCACATGTAATAAGAATCTTGCAACTCCAATATACTGTACCCAGTGCTGATATTATATATTTTATATTCGATATATCACCTTTTATAGAAGGAATTACTTTGTTTGTTATATTTATTTGTAAAGAATGCATTTACAATACATTACAAGAAAAATATCGTTCGTGTTAAAATTTTGTATAAGCATATTATATTTTCAATATATGGTATATATATAAAATTGTTATTTTAATATATTTCTAACTTATATTTAATATAACTTAAACTTGATGTAGATCAAATAAAATTATATGTTAACTTACCTTGTTATTATTTGTTGAACATCAATTATAATTTTTCAAAATTCATTTATTATAAATATTATAAAAAATATCAAACACAATTGGGACTTGGATCATGTATTAATAAAATATAAAAAAGTTATCCGCCGAAAATAAAATACAATTATTGATAGATACCCAGAAAAAATTTGAATTTGTATAAGCTGTTGATAATCTTAAAAAAATTCAAGTTTTTTGCATTGGAAATTGTCAAAATTATGACTGTTTAAAGACTGATAATTTTTTCAAACGTTATTAGGTGGTCTGCTAATTTATATGTGACGTGAATTTTGTTAATAGTTAGAATAATATGACACATATTCAACTTTAATATCAACTGGAGCGTTTGTATCACAATTTATTTTAAAATCGAAATAGGAAAAAGTCTTTCGCTTAGAAACAGCAAGAGTTTATCATTATACAGGGGCCAGACTGGATGGATAAGTGATATTTTAGAAAGTAGAATAACGTTTTTTTTATGAAGTATTTTTGAACTATAAACAATTTTATCAATTATTATTTTTATATTTTTTTTCAAAAAAAAAATTATTCTTGATAGAATACCAAAGTTAAACGATTTTAAAGCTTCAATAATTATTATAAACTATATAAAATCATTTTTGTTCCCTTTTTTCATTAGTAGTTTTCAAATTCAAAAAAAAAGAATTTAGTAAAAATTATAATTGAAGAATAATTAATAAACACAAATTAAAATGACTATAATACTGTTAAGAGTAAAATTTATCATTTTTAAACAAATATTTCATAATTGTCATTCCACAACTTTTTGCAATAGTTGCCCAACATCATCGTTCTATTGAAAAAGGATCTATTAATAATGGCGAGTTAATTGCCGCTATTATATATTATGTTTATTTTCTATGATATATATAAACAATTATTTCAATTCATTCTTAATCGCGTTTAAATTAATCTAATATTACATCAATTTAAGAATATAAATACAAAAAGCATAATTTGCACTAATATTTATTACATATTCACTTAAAACTAAGGTAAACTAAATCATTATTACCAAACATCGATATAATCAACGTTTACATATTTAATATCTTTAAATCAATACATATTCAATACACATGACCTAATGATCATATAGCTATCAAACAAAAACTTATATTTCACTAAATTCCGAACATATTATTATCATATTTTTTTCATATAAATTAATTTCAATTCTTTAATTTAATTCTATCGCTATTATTTTCAGAAGTGAATCAGTATTATACTTTGTTTCAAGCAATGATTATAGTATCTCTCCAGTAATAGACCTAAGTGTTCTCATTACCGTCTGTTAAAGAAAAATGTCAATGTAACTGGATACATTATTAAAGTGGGGGTAATTTTAAGGTATGAGGGTAATCTTAAAAATATATAATAAATATTTTACAAAAAGTTAATGGTTAAACAAAAACTAACAGCAAATTCTGTTGTAGATTCCAAAAATGTTTCATTACTTGATCATCTTCATTTTAACACCATTAGTTTACGCAAATTTACCGCCATGTTGTGAGCAGAAGACTTACGTTGGATTCAATGACAACGAACCGTTTTGCTATCAAAATGATTCGATTGCACCGAAGTTGCAACAGAAAATATTTTCAAGAATGACGAGTTACATGACAAATTGCACGTCGTACTCAGTTACTCCGATTCCCGATAAATTTGCCCCTGTTGATAACACATGTGCAGGCTTGTTCTACTCTATCTCCAGCAATTCTGTGAAATTAAAAGCATTGCATTGTTCCAATGCAAATGGTGACAGAAAATCCACCGTTTTTCACGTGAATAAGTGCTGTGGAGAGTTGTCCTGGAATGAATATGAAAAGAAGCAGTGTGTGACAGAAAATGGTCAAAACAAAACAAGGTTTACGAATTTAGTTAACAGTGTTGCATTGAGCAATCTTCTAGTGTCTGTAAAATATGGAGGTTTTTTCTGTCAGGATAGTTTGGTGGACTATAAATTCACCCTTGCCGAAGTCCAGAATTTTTCGGTATTCATCTTTTTTTGAACAAATTATAAAATTGATTAAAAACGGATTAAAATCGATTGATTGGTGAATAATTTTAGGATTTCTAAAGTTGCGTTAGGACAGTTTGATGGTGAAACCTTGACGGTTCACTTTGGTTTTGTTTCAGTTGTTCCTGGAACCTTTGAATAAGTCCATCAACCTTTTAGATAATGTTAAAGATGTTTGTTTGGATGAAACAACCAATTTTCATGTCATTCGAATATGCACTAAAAAAGCTTATTGCAACCATAATTTTTGTCTAAGCAAATGCTGTGGAAGTAATGAGAAGTCCAGTTTTAATAACTGCAATCAATTGAAGTTTTATGAAGACAAGTATAAGAAAAAGATTGTTCTTGATAGAGGTAAATATTAAAATGATGTCCGTGAAAAAAATACCAGAGACTGCTTGTAAAAGATCTTACTAGGGTCTCAAAAGATTTAGATTATATATGATTAAGAGTCGTTGTCAAACAAGTTAATTTTCTTCTTTATAGATTACAGCATTTACGTGAACAGTAACTGTACCATCCTTAGACGGAATTTTGCAGATACAAATTGGACAGTTTTGGAATCTGGCAATATTAAATTTCAGAATAAAATTTATCAACATTACCAATACTGTTTAGTCAATGACGATAACGATGAAAAAGAAATGTTTATCGTGTGTGATGATCACGAAGAAGAACAAATCCATTTGTGTGTATTTCACTATTTAATAACAATCTCCAGACAGATTATTATTAAATTTAATTATTAATGGATTGGCGAAATTCTTGCTTAGGTTCATAATTTGTATTCTACTGCAGACCAGTACTTTCCTGGTGATACCTCTGGTTATTCGATACCTGGTTCAATCGAAACACACAACCTTTTACGAAGTTTATTTTATTCTCCTGGCTGGGAGCTACTTCGCAGCAATAACAGGAATAACCTTAGAGAAATTCGGGATATTCAATTACATGTCGTACTGTTCCTTCTTAGGTGTGTCTCCAATTTTATTTAAAAAGTTAAAAAAGGAAGACAGAATAGGGAATAAATCCATTTTTTATTTCTGCAGCTTATGAAGTGATCATCTCCACGCTGTCATCCTTCTTCTGGCTTACCATGATGAGTTGTTACATACAGAAAATGTTCAGGTGAATAAAAATGAATTGTTTCGATGTTTTCGAAAATTGTTTTAGGATGTACTAGATGTTATTAAACGATTTCGTTAATTGATTATAAATTATCGGTTTTCAAATGTGACAAATGGTGTTAGTTTTCGTTTTTCTTTCTTAACAGGGTCAACGACATAAAGGAATTGTCTGTAAGCAACGTCTTTAAAAACAATGTTTTCCTACTGGATTTACTAAATGGCTTCTCGGTAACCTTTATGGTCACAGTTATAGTTATATCTCTGAACATTGAAATGGGTTCGTCGCCCTTCAGTCCTAATATAAACTTAAAAACTTGCTGGTTTGGCAAGACATGCTCTCAAAGTAACGATGAAAGTAAATATGACAAAACTTCAAAATTTAGTACGATTGATTCATTTCTTCGATATTAAATATGCATTACTTAAAAATGTTCTAAAAATAAGAAGCGATACGCCAGATTTACGTATTTCGAGCAATTAATACTAATTTTGAACACGTTATATAATGTGATTTCGAGTATAAACTTATTTAATAGTTGCATCCACTTCAGAATAAACTTGAAATGAAATTGTTTAAATTGAAGAAATTGAAATATTTACAATTCAATTGCAAGTGATTCAAATTTCAAATGTAAATAATTTGAATTTACTAGTAACTTGAAGATGTATTTAATTTTCAAAATTATTTTTTGGATTGATTTCTCAAGTCAAAGTTTTGAAATGTTCTTTGTTGATGTGTTTATACTTTGCAGTTAAAACAGCTTATGGGGAACTAATTTACTATACGATTCCAACACTGGTTGTGATATTAATAAACATGATTTTAATCGTCAAATCGGCATTCTTTTTCTACAAAATGAGGAAGCACTTCAAAAGTGAGGAAAATCACGAAACGTCTGCAGTCGAACTGTACCAGCTCCGAAAAATTCTGTTAGTTTCCTTTATTAAAGTAAGATTGAAATCATTCAAATTTGTGCTAATTTTAATCAATATTTTTTTTATTTCAGGTTCATCAAACAAGCAATTTTGGTGCTAGTTATCGGACTGCCATGGCTAGTCGTACTGATCTGGAACATTGTCACTATCGACTATTATTGTTGATTTTTAAACAATATATTTAATCTTAGTTATTTATATTACATTATTGAACACTTAAAAGACTGATACTTAATTAATTTTCACTTAAAATTGATCCTAATATTTAAAAAAGATTATTTAACATTTTTAAAAATCAATTTAAAATCACTCACATTTATTGCTTAAATAGGAACAATAAAACGGGAATAAGAATTAATGGAAATTAACCTGGAAATTTATATTTTTGAATTAGAGAAAATATGAGGTGAAGCAAAAGAGCGACTACATTTTTTACTTTGCATTATAATCACCTTTGCTTGGTTTTATCAAAATTTGTATAAATAGAATTACTTTTGTATAAGTTATTGTAAAATTAACTGATTTGACGAAGAAAAAATGAGCAATTGTAAATATCTATAAATAATACAATATAATAGTTTTTACAATTTTATCTGAAAAAAAATTTTCTTGATTACGCAAGAACACGTGTAATATATTGTAATTAACTTTGGTGAGCAACGAGTATTCATTTTTGGCAAAACATCTATCTATAAATAATTGCTTACCATTATAAAACCAACGCTTGTTTATTTATATTATAATAAAACGCCGTTTCTATTTATAGAATTAAAATTTTAAATAAATTAAAAAATCATTATCTCTCTCTTTCTCTCTCGTTCATCACTTTCTACATTAATTTGCTATTAGTTGGAATTTAATTTTTAAGTTTATAAATATGTGAGATAAACAACTAAGGAATTTTTCAATGGAACATAGTACACGATATTTAAAATCGCAAATTATAAAAGTTTGAGAGAATCTTAGTGACCCTTAGAGACGCTTTCATTTATGCAGTGTTGTGACAAATCCGGAAGGAATCGCAAAAGGGGCTGGAGTTAATGAAACAGGTGACAATTAATGACACGTATTAAGCAATGTCAATAACGGTTATCGCAGTCGATAATCGAACAGTTTACTTTAACTATAAGCTATATTTTGTTTTGCTATCAGTGTCCTAAAATTTCAACTCCGGTGTACGTTGATAATAATTGCCAGTGATACGTAGTTAGAATTAAAAATTGGAGAATATTCTTTAATTTTAATATTAGGAAAGTAAAGTAGGTCAGTGGGTTGTGGAATAAAATGTTAGTTTTCGATTGCCGAAGCTTCATTTTTGACGACTTAATAAAGGAAGATGTAATCGATATATGGGACAATGTGATGTAAGAGATGTTTAACTATTTTTTATAAAGTAATCAAATGACAAGTAAAACTGAATGAAATGATTATGATATGATTTTTAATTAATTATAATCTTTCGACTTTTATAGAATTTTCTTATCAATAACAATTCTAGTAGTGAGTGCATATTCTATTTATAAGGCAATAAAATACATTCTGAAATTAGAACAGGCCACTTATTATCATGGTTACTTATTGTTTTGGATAGTGAGTTACTTCCTTTTAGTAACATTCACTGTCATATTAAATCTACAATTAATCAGGCAATCAGAAATATGTAAAATCATCGGTAAAGTACATTTTTCGTATTCATATAGAACAAATGAAAGTCTAATTTCTATTGATTGGCGATATATTTCATTTACGTCAATATCTTTAGCAAAAAGTAAAATTTTTGTGTAGTAATTTTTAATTTTTTTTCAGCTTGCAATGCTATTCTATGCACAATTTTCTCATTTTTATGTACAAACATGATGAGTTTTTCCATTTGCAAGGATTTTAAGTAAGAATTTTGAAAATTTTGTTTATTTTGTGTGAGAAAAAATACGTGGAATGACAATAATAAATGTTTTCATTGCAGACAAAATTCACTTAATTCTATGTCAAACATAATAAAAAGTGCTAAATTTTGTATTTACATTGGAAGCATAGGGATGCTTTCAGTTGCTATATTTATTTTATTTATAATACTAGACAATATAAAGAATGGAACAATGGTTGGCTCCAATATATTTTCACAAATTCCACGGTTTGCTGACAACATCATCGACATTAAAAATAACAGTAAATATCTTTTTCCAAAATATTTTTGTGTGTATTCAAAATCTATCATGCTTATAAACTGTAATAATATAGATCCTAAATATCGGATTTATAATAATTGTTTTAATTATTCCAATGGTATTTAATAGCTTTTGGGAAGTTAAACATTTAATTTAAATGTTAATTACTGTGAAATATTTTTATTGTTATCATCTTTAAAAAATACCTCTACTCTGATAACATGTAAATTTATTAAATTTCAGACGTAAAATACCACGCAGACATAAGGTATCTTATATTGCCAGCAATTTGCGCAACAGTTGTTAATTTTATTCTGTTAATTATAGCATTTAGACAACACAAAAGAATATCCTTGTCAAACGAAATATTTATAGATCCACTTTGTATATATCGAAAGAAATTGTAAGTAGAATAACTTTATGTAATAATACATAAAAATAAATAGTTGTTAACAAAATACTTATTTATATAATTTTAATTTCAGGATTCAAAATCACTTGATTATAATAATTTTTCTAGGAGTATCATGGACAATGTGCTTTTTAATAAAATATTTGAATTATTTATCTGTTTCTTTAACATCGAAAATATAAACTGTGTTGAATATGATTTTGTATAATCTATTACAATAAACTATGACGAGTTTGTTAAGAAAATAGCAATTGTTATTTTATGGAGGCAAATAATTTATTTTATTATATTCTTATCTTATCTGAAGATTTAATAATAGACAAAAATGCATACAAATTATTGAAAATGCATTATTAAATGTTTAGAATCATATTTTTATCCAAATTAGTTTTTTTTAAATTCCATTATAAATGATGAAATAATTATAGTAGAGGTCACTTTGATACTTTTTATTCAAAATGCGTATATTATGTATTACATATTTATTGTTAATATGTACACAATGCAGTAAAAACTTTTTTGTGACAAATAGAAACTTTCATAAAACAAAGTTAAAAATATATCTTTTGATAATATTATAATTATCAAATATGATAGTTTCATATTTATTTAAATCAATTGTCTTGCATAGATATATTTAGTATATCTAAGTAAAAGAAATATTGGATAAAAAAGAGTACAAATATATATGATGTTAGATAAACATGAAAGAAATGTAATATAAAAATATTAATTGCACGTTGAATTTTATTTTACAATTATAACTCCATATAAATATGACGTAGAGATATTAAATTTATATAGCATAACTATTTTTCTACAAAATATTAATATTCATATCATAAAATTCAATACATTTTGTAAATTGGTTAATAGAATTCATATATGTCTAATTTAAATTCCAATTGAAAACTTAAGTACAAACAGATTATATAAAAAAGAAAATGTGTAAGAATTAATAATGATATGTTTAATGAATTTTTCCATCTGAGAATACTTTGTAAAATGATTGTATTTATTTCTATGTTATGTATGTATAATATTTTTTGCAGAAATGAAACATAAATAATGACAAAGTAAAAAATATCATAAAGAAACAAATATTTATATTTAAGCAGATTAATATGTTTCAACTTTAATTTAATATATTATTGTGGCAAGACTAAATAACGTTAAAATATATTTCTGCAACATTATTTAATAATGATTAAAACTTTGTGCAACGTCTGCGCAGCTTTAATTTAAAATATGCAAAATTTGCACAATGAAATCACGTAAAAATTGTTTCCTCTACGCAAAATATTTGGTTCCATTTTATATAAAGCAATTATAATTTAAAGTTACATTAATTGTAATTTTATTTAGGTTTAAAAAAATATTATTATGTTATTAACAATGATTATTCTTATTATATTGAAATTTAAATAACTTAATAAATATAGAATAAATAAAACCGAATTTGTCCATTACAATTACACAAAATATTGTTTATGATTTTTAACAAAAATGAAGAAATTGAAATTTAAAATGAATAATAACTTTTTTAATATTTTCTAACATTATTGAAAGAAAATATTTTAAATCTGTAATTATAGAGGTATCAAATTAAAATTGAATTAAATACTTTAATTTTTTCTTCAAATTTTAAGTATTTTTAAATGTTATATATCCATTATATAAGAAGTTATTTTAAATAATTTATAATATTTTGACTTTTTAATATTTCAAAAGAAAATTAAAACACAAATAATTAAAGTAATTAGCTCTTTTTCATAAAAAAAGAGATTATATAAACATAATAGTTTAAAGGAAATTAATGTAAAAATTGAATTAAAACGATGGAATATATTAAATAATTTTACTGAGCAATTAGATTTTTAAAAATTTTTTGTTATTAAAAATGTATGTGTAAATAATTTACAAATTGGATTGTTATTATTCTAATGTTTATATACGAAATATTAATTTGAACTAATGAAGTTAATTCAACAATCGTAGCTTAGCAAATTTAACGATGATGAGAATAATACAAATGAGAAGAAGACTACTATAATGTTCATTCGATAACTATCGATATTACGGGTGACTAGGCAGCCCTGATTTGAATGCTAGCAGTAATTCCCCTTCCTTTTACAACTAAAAAGAGGGAGGATAGGCTCACCCGCAGTCGTTCTATTCAAAATAACAAAATATACACCTTTCCCTCTGACCGCTGCACCACCAGTTTATCCCTACCCCACCACTACTTTAGCGACATACGCAGACGATAATATGGTGGCTTCATATTAGAGGAACCGAGAGGAACGGAACGTGCCCGATCAACGAAAGCATGTTTAGCATTGTTTAGCAAATACTTTACCGAAGAATACGCTCGATCACATGATCAAAAAAAATTACGCGGTAAATTTAAATATAAATAAAAAAAGGTCAAAGTATATGTCATTTTACATCTTTATCCGAGTTACGTAATGCGTTAAGTGTAATATTAAGTGCATGTTTTAATTATATTTTTCAAAAAAATATAGTTTAATAGATTCAATATAATGGATATTATTGTGATCATTTAAATAAGTGTGAAGTATTAAAATATTTATTAAATAAAATATTACAAACTAATAAAATAAGCTAACAAATAGATCGTACTTTATGTAAAATAAGACCAATGGGATTCACAAAGAACTCAAAATATTTGAATTTCTGATTTTTTTTTGATTTTATTAGAAGAGCTGTTTGTATTCAAAACTTCACACATGACAAACAAAGCAGTAGTGTTTTCTCAGTCTTATTAGGTCTTGTTCGACCCTCGCCCCATCAGCTCCAATTGGTTGAATCGAGGGAAACAATTTAAACATCACGCGCCATTTTCAGTTGATGTTTAGCAGAAGTTTGTTATATTTACTTATTTTGAAAAGAACCAAATTTTGCAATAGCAATGTCGACAACTCCTGTTAATCAAAGTATCGAGGAAACCGAAACCAACGAGGTCATCAATAATTCACAAGACGTCAGTGAAGTTGTGATACCTGAAGAGGAACAGAAGGAAAAACTTCTGAAGCTGCCTCTGACTAGGGTCAAGAATATTATCAAAGTAGATCCTGAAGTGTTACCCGTCAATAGAGAAGCTTCAATTTTAATAACAAAATCAACGGTAATTAATCATAAAATTTAAGACTTTTATTTCATTTTTGTCTGTTAAAATTTATGGGTTAGTTTTCTTGGTATTGATTCAAATGAGGTTAACTTTTCACTAATTGTTTCTTTATCTTAAATATATATTTTTTATTAATTTAAATAAAAAATTAACAAAATATACAAACAATATAAACAACATTTTAAAAATTCTTATTTTATTTAATTTTAGTATGAAAAATCAATTTTAATATGTTTTAACAATTTATACATGCTTTTTGTTGTAAAGGTTGTTTTTGTTAAAGGATAAAATCGTTTGTTATAAAGTATTGATATTTGCATTGTTAAATGTGAAATAATATAATTGAAATTAATTCAAATATGTAAATGATTCGACTCATAATTATGATAATTATCAATCAATATATAAAGGTTAGTCATTTATAACAATTTTTTTCTGTAAAATATTTAAACAATTGTGAAATAAATATTTTATGAATGATGCAAGTAATTTAATAATAAATAATTCAATTCGAAGCAATTTTATCAATTTATTGAAGAGCAAATATTCAGAAATAAGTAGTATTGGGACTTAATAATAATAATATGAATCGTTATTCTATTAATGTTAAATTATAAGTATTTTAATTTAATTGTATAATAAAAATATGGTAACATTATATTAGAGGAACCTAGAGGAACAAAGTTTGATAGACTGCCTAAAAATATGATCGATATAATGTAAAATTAAAAAAAAATGAATTATTAGTATGACAATTTTGTTCTTTACTTATGTCAGTTTTATGGAATTTGATAAATTTACTTTAATAATCTTTTTGCATTATCTTTATAATTTGTCATAATATATATAATTATGCTCTTCACTCTCACTTTTTTCCCTATTTGGAACCGGAAACGCTAACTTATTTTTCCTTTTCCCATTTTTAGTTCCTTAGTCTAATTGGTCAATATAGATTAGTAAACAATTGAAATTCCAATGTTTAATTTAAATAATATGTATATAATCTGTACTATTTCACTTGTCTGTGATTGGACAATATGCGTTTGATATTCCATATGTTTGTGAAGAATAAACGAAATATTAGAAAATATAAATGAGAAAATAACAGGATAATAAGTGAGAGCAAAGTGTATTAACAAATTTATTATATTCTCATTTTAAAATAACTGCAAGCATTTCAAACACTTTTTAGAAGTTTTGCAACTTTTATTCTTCTCAAATTCATGCTTATAATAAAGATGCAATAACTAAAAATTGTATGATTTGAAGTTATGCTTTTCATATTAAGAATTCATTAAAAAATTATGTTGTTTGTTCACAGGAACTTTTTATAGAATCATTCATAAGGGAAGCATACAAATATACAATTAGTAAAAAGAAAAAAGTTATTCATAAGACAGATATAGATAATGCAGTGGAAAGCATCGATAGTCTAATGTTTTTAGATGACATGTTAAACTAATCGTAATGTAATTTACTGTATAAATTATTTTTTACTTGCATAGATATAAGTTTGTACAATAATGAAGTATATTCGAAAAAAACAATAAAAACAAAAAGGGATTTTTTAAAGAAAAAGCTGCATTTGTGATTTCCAAAAAATATTATTTCAGAAGTCTAATAAATACAGTTAAGTAATATATGAAGAAAAGAAACATTTAAAGTTCCGAATTTATATTTGTAATATCAGAAAAAGTACTTATTGTATGAGAATGATGAAGCAAAAGGAATTAAAGGAAATCAGTCTTATCATTAATAATATCGATGTTGTCAATCGTTAGAACTAAGTTTAAAAAAATTAAAAATTCAAGCAAAATAATAATGAAATGAACACAATTATAACTAATTGTATAAAAAAATCTTTTAAATTATTATTGTTGGACAGGAACTAAACATGAAACAAAGAAAACGCAGAACATAAGTATTATTTCATTAGAAATTCACTCGGCGGTGTAAAATTGTAAGAGTTATGTATAAAATAAATAAACTTCTAAATGCTAAATTTTCATGAAACTAAGCTTACATTTAACAACGTTGAAAATTGAGATTCAAAATTTACAATCATCGAACTCATTACATGATTTTTAATGTTTTTTCTTTTTTGTCTTTTTCATGTAGAAATAG
>JABFPK010000430.1:0-15746 GCA_022817445.1 Habroteleia sp. ZL-2020
CTCGGCCCTCCGCCCGTCGCTTCGCGACTTGTGCCGGGGCGTTCCGCGTACTTCACCCTGCATCTCATACTGTGCTCCCTATGTTTATCACATATCGGTACCGCACATCACTACCTTCTCCGCTACTACTTTTACAACCAAGCCCCACATTTTCCATGTCTTACCAAGACTTTCACCAGAATTTCGCCAGACTTTAGCCAGCCTTTGGCCAGACTTTCGCCAGACTTTCGCCAGACTTAGCCAGACTTTAACCAGACTTTCGCCAGATGCTAACGCCGTGAAAATAGACGTTGTTCATCGTCTTAAGACGCAAAGGCCAACGAAACACATGGATCCATCTGGAATTCACTAGGAATCCACTTGGATTTCGCATGAAATCCGCCTGGATTTTTTTGTCCGGATCAAAAATTTGATGTGAAATGTTGAAGCACGCGAACGCGAATTTTTGTTTGTTTTATTTTGTCAATCAAGCACTCAGACTTGAAGAGGGTGGACAAGCTAGTCCCGCCGAAGATATAATTTTGATTGATCTAAAAGTTGCCGTCTTTCTGTGTTGTTATACAATATACTTGTGAAGGGATCACGCAATACATTGTTACAGGAACATGACAGTGTTATGCTGGGCGAGATATCGCCACATCACGAGTACTACGACAGCAAGTCCTCCACTGAGACACCACTGAGCTATAACCAGCTCAATTACAACGAAAACATCGAGCGCTTCTTCAAGAGCAAACCAGAAGCAGCCATGTTCTTCGCCAACGATGAAGAAAATACGAATTCTAGGTTTCCGAGTAATGAGAAGCATGGCAATGGTAGCACAACTTCTACAGGTGGGTTTCTCATTGTGTTCGAAACTTTTTCCTGAATTTTCGATGAAGCTTCCTCGGCGGAAAGTAAAGCGGAATAAGTTTCTTTGATGGTCTTTCAAGATGATTATTGAGGAAGAACATTTAATTACCTAATGTACAGAAATTCATCTTGAATGTTTCCCAAAAGGATAGTGGAAAGTTGAATGTCTAGGCCAAACCACTGTTCTTATAGAGATTCCTAGTTGGAATGGTTGGTTGGGATTGCTAATTCAAATTTTCTAATTGAAAATCCCACTTGGAAATCAGATTCCAGCTTTACTTTCAGATGGACGCCCTAGGTAAGATGCTTGTATACAATTTTTGAGTAAGATTAAATAAGGGATTATTTATGAGGATTCCAGGAGATGGTCCAAAAGAAAACCTTAAAGAAAGAGAGTCACTTCTTTAATATTCTTCAATATTACCAAGGAAGTGTTTTATGGTTTATAAGCATCTAAATTGAAATATTTCCTATAAAGGATTGACGCATAGCATGCAACTTTTGTTACAGAAGCTAGTTTAACCTTCTAAGAAACTCATAGGTACGGAGATTACGCCAAAAGAGAGAAATTCGATTGTGTTTTCTTGAGTGAAACTTGAGTATTTTACAAAGTTGTTCTATTTTGAATTAAATAAAGTAATTAATCTTTATGATGATGTCCACGAAGACAGCAAGCAATGTAAGAGATTAGAAGATTCTGGAAAAATCAGGAAATCTTAAAATCTGGAAAATGACTGATTGAAATAAATAATATTTACAATTTTAAAATTGATATTATTAAAAGTGACTCTGTTTGAAGAATGGATTTTTCAGTTAAGTAAACTTATATTGAAAGTTTCTGAACTTTCAAAGTCTCTTAATATGAAGGCTCTCTACTCTCGTTTAGTAATCTAAAGAATACTTTCAAAAAAGTGGACGAAAGAACAATTTAACAGAAAACAAAAAAGTTGAAGACGTCAAAATTGAATACAGTTTTGCTATGCTTTATGGTAAATTTCCAAGAAGTTACGATAAATTGACACAGTTTACTATTTATGTTACCGACATAAGGATCTGAAAATATAATTTTTAGAACATTTCAGAGATTTTCAAACAAATTTTCGAACTCTTCCAGATTGTTTTAGATCTGAGCCGTCCGTAATAAGGCATCACATTCCTAGAATCCTATAACATGTTTGAGGAACATTGGCAATATTCCAGAAATATAATGAACCCATTATAATATATATATATATAATAGCAAATAATTTTAGTGTACATTAGGGTGGTGTTGATAGCAATTTTTTTTAAAGAACCACTCTAATGCACGTTCAATCCAATACAGAACACAAACAATACTACAAAATACGTAAAAAATAATATCACTCAATAAAATTTAAGTATTAGATATGTTTTACTTACAACATTCGTTTACTTTTTTTATAGCAAACGGCAGTGGAGCCAGTGGCAGTGCTGAAAACCTCAGCATCAGTTCAAATAACCCGAATAGCTTTATCAATAACGGTAACAATATGGCGAAGTCGGTGACCGAGCTATGCCGATCGCCGATTCTCACTGAAATCGTTCTCAACAAGCACAATGAGGACATGGAGAAGCTCATGATCCAAAAGCACAAGGAAATGCGTTCGAATATTAAAAATAGCGACAAACAGAAAGAGTCTCGGGTCAAATCATCTATTGAAAAGAATGGGGTATCGCAACAGCATCACCATCCACAAAAATGTCTGGGTGTGAAGCGGAGCAGAAGTCGTAGTCGTGAAAGCAATAATTCAAAAGTAATTTTTTCATCAAAAAGTCTTTACAATTTCCTTTAAAACAATTTTTAAATGATTTAATATATGATTTAAAGGTGTGCAAGCATGAAAGTGGAACGAAAAAACGCAAGTTCAGAACGGACTCGAGAATGAATGTTGATTGTCCGCGCATGACCATAGCTCCACCTGCTACTGCTATATCACACAATCCGAGATTCGTCATGCCGTCTAATATGGCGTGAGTATTCAACGACTCAAAAACCTATTTTTATGAACAATTAAGATATATTCTACATACTAAAAATGCAAATACTTTTACACAAACTATATGACTCGTCTTCCACCTCGCAACTTTGAGGACACACAACTGCTTCAATTTCCATCAAAACTTTTTGCAATTTTTACAATTTACAATTGACGACTGAGAAAATCGAAATCGGGCATTAAAACATTAAATTAACGTCAGATTTTACATTTCAAAATTTCGTACGGAGCTCAAAGTATCTTTAAAAAAGAAATCGCTATTTTAATTCTGGTCAAAACTACTTTTAAACGTGCTTCGTAAGTCTTTCTTAAGTAAATTTAATAAAATTGTTCCGCAGTGATAATCCACTCCAAGTGCCACGATTCGCAGCGCTCTCTTCTATGATTCCGGTTTACTACGTCCCCGTGCAACAACCTGCACGACTTTCCTCACAGCCAACCGATTCAAAGGAAACCGCAGGACCGTCGAATTCAAACTCGCCCGCGAAACAGCAATCGCCCTTCTCGACCCCATTCAGTAAGTTGCAAATTCGAAACGCGTCCCGACCCGCAAACTTTAGCGCCATCTATAATCAATTATACTTTTGTTTAGTCTCGTACGTGCCGAGCATTATCTATCCATCAGTACTGGGGCCGCCTGTCCCGATTACTATGATGTACAAATCGGTTCAAGAACCGGCACCTTCGACAAATACTCATTCCAGTAACAATAACAATAACAACAAAAATAATTTCAGCAACGGTAACAATAATTCCAAGTCCTTCCCAGAAGACAGGTCTGCAAATCAAGCTACAAATACTATTGGCAAAGTTGGTAGTGCTGCGGTTTCAGAAGATTGGAAAGAAGTGAATGTAATTTCTTGCGTGATGACGCCACTAATCGCTATTTATTATTCAAGTTTAGAAGTTTCACTTTAAAGAATCTCCAAACTGAAATGAATGGGCTTTTTAATGAACTAGAAACTTATTATTAATTATATGATTATGGTGTCACCCTTTAATGTTTAAAAGATCATTTAAGGAAATTGAAATAATCGTTGGAAACGTTTTGTTTGATAGATGTACCAAGTGGATGGTTTCTTTTCCCCCTGTATTCGGTTATATCGAAACGGTAGCAACAACAATTGCAATGTGCCTTCGCAACCAAGCGGCGCCAAAGACCACATGCACGTATGGGACAACTGCGAGTCCAGCACATCCAGTTTCTACAGTAGTTTCCTAAATAGTAGCTGCAGTTGCAACACTGATCAAAAGCAACAAGTATATATACAGATGCATATGTTTCTAACTGTTTATTTTGATGAAGAAATCAATAAATGCATTCTTTTTTTGTTTTAATTCTTGAAAATGAAAGGTTTTCAGCTTATAAGATAGTATTCCATTGAATTGTAACTAAAGATTAAGGAAAAGATAATTTGGGGAATTTATTTTTTAGCTTATGCATAGTTGATAGTCTATAAAATAAAAAATTTTAAATCCTGTAGCAGTCGTCGAAACCTCGGCCAAATCCAAAACCAGAACTCGTCCGAAAAGACCCGCCTTGGTTGGAAGGAGTGCAGATGTCATCTAAACTTATCTATGAATACCAAGTAGATTCAAAGTCGATGGAAGAGGTACTACAATCTGATATAAAAATACTGAAAAACATTAAACAGCCACTATTGGTAAACAACCAACTGGATCAGCTATACCTGGACCTGGAATTACAGGGCTTTGACTCAAAATTTGTTTTGGATAACAACGGAAGTGACGGTGAATGTAAGAAACAAGATGTTAGGCGTGACACTCTACCTTATCGATCGAATCATTTATTGAACTCAAAACTCTTTTCAAAATTTCCGTTCAAAATTGACACCTCGACTTTGTTCACTTCTCAAAGTAACATCTCAAAAGTTGCGTAATATTCCATCGAGTATTAAGTATTAATGCATCGCATTGAAATCGTGAACTGGAGGACTCCTTCCCCACCTCGAAAGTTTGAACTTCGATAACATCCTCGTATGTTTATGAACTTTAACATAATTTTGTAATGCCAATCTACACGACTGAAAAAATTTGCAATGCTCGTAATTATATTTTTGTATCAATCGATAAGGTAGATACATAATACATAATACATACAGAAACTATGATTCGTTTGTTTAATCAAGAAATGTTTTGCAGTGCAAGCAGAATGGGCCTACGGGGAATTGTAGCGTCCTTACTGAAAATATCTGTTTTGGAATCCAGTTCGGATTTTGAATTCAATCCCGGCAATCTGTATCTAAGCAGGCTCCAAGATCCACGGCACGATTTCCGAGTTAGAATCAAGGACATAATATAAATAATTCCAAATTAATAACGAATTGGATTACAAATTAAAGTCAAACCCAAATCGGGTCCTGAAACGGATGTTTCCGGTGAGGGAGCTTCGTCGGCAAAAGGCAACAATTGTTAACGCGTATTCTCTCGCTTACACAAATCAATTTTCATCAACATTTTTTAAAATGCTACCCCGAAATTCAACCAACAAATTCGAAAGAAAATTATAAATAAAGAGCATTAGAATTAACAGATTATAGATCTTTGTTGAAAAACGAGATACTGAACTTCGGGGTAGCATTTTTTGACTACTTGAAACCAAAGTTGTATCAATTCAGCGTTAGGAATCGCCTCGTGTGAAAACTATCTTGGGAGAATATAAATAAAGTGAAGATACAATAAACATGACGATCATTTGTCAATCATTCGAGTTTCATTCGTTTTTCACGCTTGATTGAGACGTTTCTTGAGACAGAATTTTTTTTATTATTTCTCGTTTTTGGTAACAACAAAATTACATTTTTTCATTTCCCTCCGAATTTTAGTCAGTTCAAAGCTGTACAAATGATTGTAATGTCGTGAATAATAAAAGAAGACATACAACCGAAAGTTATTCGATTATCAATTCTTGTGAAGTCATTAGTTGCAAAATTTATTTATTTATTATAGTGCTGTAAACATTATAAAATGTATTTATTATACTGCTTTTGTTTACCGCAATGAGGGATTTGTAAGTGTTTTTAAACAGTCGAATCAGATTGAATTTTGTGAATAAGTCATTTGTAATAAGAATTTCTACGGATTTTGTACCTTTTTAGCAGCGCGTTTTGTACTTTTTTAAATAATCTTTAAGCAAATTGATGAGTAAATGAGGTTTGTCTACAAAGGGAGCTCTATTCGGTTACAAACATGTTTCAATCGACAAGTATGCATTAGTGCATAACTTTAAATTATCATGCTGCGTTTAAACGATTGCAATTCAGTGTCAACTTTTGCTTGAAACTGCAACCGCTAGGAGTCGTTTGTGTAGTTTTACCTCGATATTCGAATGCTTTTTACAATTTCCACAATAATTCTCTATGAAAATTGATTTTTAATTTGAAAAAACTGACAAATAATTTCATTGCTTTCAACAAATCAAGAAATTTTTTATTCAAACGAAAATCAGTGTATCCAACATGGTATGAACGTTAGTAAAGGATTTTTCTATTTAAACCAGAACCAGTGCATCCAACATGGTACGAACGTTAGTAAAACAATTTTCTATTCAATAATGAGCAACGACTCGTAGGGTTACATAAATCTGTAGTTTCAAGTTTCGATAACAAATAATGAAAGATAATAAATTTCATTAGATTTTTTGTAATAAATTTTGCAACAAAGTATATAAATAAATTCATTAACAAACTTGTGAACTGATACGGTTGTTTATTAAGTAAGGGAATCCATCGATCCAAAGAACCGTAGGTTACAATTGTAACGTATAATCAACAGCATAGATAAGAATTTATAAAATTTATATTAAACCAAAAGCAGATGTAAAATGAAAGAAAGATTATTGTCAATCGAAAAACGATACAATATTTGCACAACGGTGCCACAATTATTTCTGTGTTACCATGATGATATTATGAATTCATTTATTTTCGACTGACTCAATCGCTTTAATTTACTAGCTTTTGAAATTAGAATAAAGTAGGTCGACTTTATCCATTTTTTTTATATATTTATATCTAACTTTTCTATTATATTTTATTCTAATTTTGTACAAATTGTAGCAAAATTTTTGATTGCGGGAAAAAATATAAATTGTTGAAGTAGTTTGAGCAATCAATTTACTGATCAGTCTAATTGTTTATACGTTTAACAGATAGGAGAAAAATTAAGGAAACTCTTATTTATTGAAATGTTAAGTTTAGATTATTGTTACTGTTAGTGTAATCAATTTTACAGAGGGTTTTATCGATCACAATTTATACAGCAATCCACTAGATTCATTTATCCACTACATTGATCTAAAGTTACTAAACAAAGGTTACAAGTGAAATCAACGATGAAATATTTTTATACCTACACCGTTTGAATATATTTTTCTATTTTCACTAGTCGAAATAGAACTTTACCCAACTGTTCGTCGATCGATAAGTTGTCTTCATGCGAATCGAACTTCGATGAAATGTTTCCTTGCAGAACAATTTTTCTAACAACTGTATATTAACGTAAAAATTCAGATTCAAAAATTAATCTTGGCAAAGTTCTCTTGCTACTGTATATTCAATGTTCAGGATTAATCAATCTTTATAAATTATAATTCGACCCAATTAACGGATCCAAATTATTTGCAGTTCAACGAGTTTGGGAAGTTTGGATTTCAGGTCTTGGATGGGCTCTTTAATTGGAAATACGAATGTTGTACATCAACGACCCGCAAATCGTTGCGGTTATAAGTTTGCATGGATAAAGATTTAAGTTGATAATAATTTTATTGTACTCCTCCTAATCTATCCCCAATTTTAAGGGTGTTTTTTTCTATTTTATGTATGGTAAACATGACCGAGTTAAGTTATTACATATTTATTATTAGTGTTAAAAATTCCTTTTTAAAAATATATAAAAAAATGAGTATTTAAGCAGACAAATAATCAAGTGCATCATTACCAATTTAAATCTTACTCCATGAAAATCTAGAACTGCAGCGATTTACGGATCGTGGGTGTACTTAGTAATTCAGTGTTGCTTTTAACGGATAACAGTCCATTTGACTTCCAACAATTAAGTTTCTGAACGTTAATTTATCTTAATAAACAGTTCGTCACGTTTCACACACTCGGGAATCATCGCTGCAAATTATTCACTTTGAAACAACATTTATAATAATTAATTGTTTTGTTCGATTTACTCAGTTTTTTCTTCACTTCTATGAAGTATAAAACGTTTTCGATGGAAATTTAAAAAGTTACGTTAGTCTAAAGTCATGAAGTGGCGATACGCGCATGTTTCACTTCACGGTTTCAAACACCCCTAACTTCTTACAAATTCGCTATAATGCATTCATATTTTGAGAGAACCGAATTGACGAGTGAGAATTCAATTCCAAGCTTCTGATTCCCGTTTTTGGACAAATCGAATTTTTATGTATCGTCGGTAATATAGATAGCAAAAATGTCTGCTTTCTTTAAAATTTCAAAGTGATCTTTTGCCAGTAGATATAAAGGTGACAGGCTTCAATGAACATGTTCAATTTGCAAAATAATTATGATTAATACCATTTTTTTAAGAGCCTATTTTGAGAATACACGTTTTACCTATATTTAATTGATCGGAAAAACTAAGATAAACAAAATACAGTTAATCAAGCATCTATCTTGTGTATGTTCATCATTTTCAGTCTTATATAGAATACGGTACTTATTTTAAAACTATTGTATCAGTATTCTGTGTGAATTTAGAAAATAAATACATGTATTTTACAGACTGTGTATACAAATTTTCCTCATATCATGCATTCGTTTTTAGAACTAAGCCCACAAATGTTGGACAAATATATATACAGGCTAATCCAAAAGTTCCGGACAGTTTAAATATCTCAACCAGTAAAACAAAATCATTTTTCAGTGAGAAGTAGGGACAAATATTTACTTGTTTCAATAATAAGTGCAATTTTTGATAGAAAATTTATATGAAAATTTTCTTTTTTGGAAATGTAAATAAATGACGTCTTACATTTGAAGTATAAAAATTGTTTACGTATAATTAATGTACATTCTCATTTTACATACAGTTATTTACAATTTATCTAGTATTAACATCCATCCTGGTTTTTAAAACGAGGATCGCGGTCTCCTGGGACATTTTGTAAACACCGATTTCTGCCAAAATTTCCCTGGCAGTGTCCTCGTCCTTCGTTTCAAGAGATTCAAGCAAAAGTATCACAGAACCAAGCAACAAATTGAGCAAACCGCAAGCTTCCTTCATTCTAAAGTTTAAGGAAATCAAAATTAAAATCAAGACTTGATAAAATGATAACCTTTGTAGTTTTCAACTTGAAATTGCCTTACAGTGGAAAATGGCTTTCGGGCTTATTCGTGTACAGTCCAAAAAGGGGAAACAAGTTCCGATGGATATCAAATTGCAGTTGCGCAGCGCCACCTGTATTGAACTTGTTCACCAAAATGACTTCCTCCAAGAAGTACTGAAAAGAGAAATCGTTAATTCTAAAGCCAAAACAATTGGCTTTTATTTAATCTAGAAAAAGTTACTTGATCGAGAAGAGTCGCCAATTGATGCCAAGCTTGTTTGAACAAAGGTAAAGCAAGAATTTGGTTCAATGTATGCAGACGATCTGATAATTCCTGAAACATTGGACATCCACTCGGGGTCAAGGACAAGGACGAAACTTCCTTTTCGGGCTGCATGGAAAACCACCTAACCAGAAAGAAAAACAACAAATTGAAAAATAGAAGAAAAGTAAAAGTAAAGGAAAATATTCGTAATTACTGCATTCATTTTGCTCTTGAGAGATTGGTAAATATTTACGATTCAAAATGAAAATGATTTCAAATTTTATATGGACCTGTCAGTTCTATAAGCTCGACTTTTTGCCTTCACGTCGAGCACCACTGATTCGACTATTTCAGTGATCAATTTTCGTTCCAGTCTCTGCAACAAATCCACCGCCTCGTCGAAAACCGTGCCTTGCTGATCAGCGATGTCTTCCGGGATAACGTTGTCGTCTTGATAAGTCGCAATTTCCACCGCTTCAATTTGTTTCTTAAAGAAATGTAGCTTCAAGAAATGCTGCAAGTAAAAATTAACATAACTGTTTAAAATTTACAAAACATTGGGTAATCAGTAAATAAGGATTGTGTACAACGTGGGAAGATGAGAATTTGAGAATTAATTTTGAGAATTAAGACTATAAAGTAAAGGACACAAACTAAATATTTATGCAATTCTTAAAATCTTTAAAAATTGATTTTTTTGTGCTTACGACAGTGGCGCCCCAATCGATTAAAACCGACGAAACGTAGTAAAGACTGTTCAGAATTCTCGGCATCAGGGAATTCAAAGGAAATTCAAAGTCTTCGTGCAAAAGCTGCAAAAGTCGCACTCGCCAATCGTCGATGAGCTCCAGTTGCAGATCGAGAAACTGTAGTCTGAAATTAAGATAAAAATGGACAATTAAATGTATCAAAAATATACTTCTTTTTATTAATAATTCATTTAATAATACAAAATATTAAAACATTTTAAAAATGTTAAAATATGGTTATAAAATAGGATATCAATTTTTTTGACAATGACTCGCATAACTACAAAATTTAGTATTTTATCCAGTCTAGAATATATAATTTTAGCGCAGAATGTAACTCTCTACCAAAACCCCATAATTATATAAATAATATATGAATTATACAAGCACAGTCATAGTTTTTCTGTTTTAAAATTTCACAGTTTTCGATAGCATTTTTCTGGTGATTTTGAAAATGTAGACAATGGAGTCTAAGTGCAAAAAAGTATTATATCAGTTAGAAGCTGCTCAGAAACTTATTTAAACACTCAAAATACCATTTGCAACAAAAAATTGGAAACAAAATTTTTTCATCCTTATGCTCAGTTTAGGTTTCAGAAACATGAAATCTGAGCACCTGAAATTGGAGAAAGATTTTTTTTTCCATTTTGCATTTCAAATACCGTTTTCTATCGTCTTTCACATCAGGGATATCATATACATTAAATTTTACGAGTTCCGGAACATTCATTTTTTTGACCTCTCGAAATTTTGAAGGTCCCACCCTTGAAAAATTTTCAATTTTTAGTCGGATTTCGAAATAATAATTTGAATTTTCATCACACTCACACTCAAATATAGAAGTATCTATATTGTTCTGATGCAGAATTTAATTCTCTACAAGACGAGCTTTATTAGGTAAAGATTTGATAAATAGTATTGTCGCAATCCTAGTTTTTCTGTTTTAAAATTTCTCAATTTTCGATAGCATTTTTCGGCTAATTTGAAAAAAATTTTCAAATTCAGTCCAGGTACGAAAAAAGGTCTTATATAGGTGGAGGGATGCTTAGAAACTTATTTATACATTCAAAATATGTTTTGCGAAAGAAAAATAGAAAAAAAAATTTTTTCATCAATCCGTTTAATTTGTGTTCCAAAAACCTGAAATCTGGGCATCTGAAATTGGTGAAAAATTTTTCTCTCCATTTTGCACTTCAAATACCGTTTTCTATGTTCTTTCACCAGAGGAATATCATATACATTAAATTTTACGAGATTTGAAACATTCATTTTTTTGACCGTCGAAGTGAAGAAGGTCCTACCATGGACAAATTTTCGATTTTTGGTCGGATTTCAGAATAAATAAATGGAATTCTCTTCAAACACTCGTTCAAACACAAAAGTAGCTATATGATTCTTATTCAGAATTCAATTCTCTACAAGAAATGCTTCATTAGATAAAGATTTGATGTATAGTATTCGCTCAATCTTAATTTTTCTAAATCAAAATTTCTCATTTTCGATAGCATTTTTCGGCTAATTTAAAAAAATTTTTCAAATTCAGTCCAAGTACAAAAAAAGGCCTTATATAGGTGGAGGGATGCTCAAAAACTTATTTATGCACTCAAAATACCATTTGCAACAAAAAATTGGAAAAAAAATTTTTTCATCCTTTGCTCAGTTTAGGTTTCAAAATCTTGAAATCTAGGCACCTGAAATTGGTGAAAATTTTTTTTTCCATTTTGCATTTCAAATACCGTTTTCTATCTTCTTTCACATCAGGGATATCATATACATTAAATTTTACGAGTTCTGAAACAATAATTTTTTTGGTCCTGCAAAATTATAAAGGTCCCACCCTTGAAAAATTTTTAATTTTTATTCGGATTTCAGAAATAATAATTTGAACTTTCATCACACTCAAACCAAAACATAGAAGTATCTATATTTTTCTGATGCAGAATTCAATTCTCTACAAGATGAGCTTCATTAGTTAAAGATTTGATGAATGGTATTGTCGCAATCCTAGTTTTTCTGTTTTAAAATTTCTCAATTTTCGATAGAATTTTTCGGCTAATTTGAAAAAAATTTTCAAATTCAGTCCAGGTACAAAAAAAGGTCTTATATAGGTGGAGGGATGCTCAGAAACTTATTTATACATTCAAAATACGATGTACGGAAGCAAATTTGCAAAAAAAGTTTCATCAATATGTTCAGTTTGTAGTTCAAAAACCTGAAATTAGTAAAAAAATTTTTTCTCCATTTTGCACTTTAAACACCATTTTCACAATTTTCCATTCAAATATAGGAAACGTTTTTTATCAATTTTATTTACGTACTATAAATATTACCCTAATATTTCTATAACATTAAGACAATATTTAATAATTGCGGACAACAAAATTATTAAAATTGCTACAATATAACAGTAGTATTCACTTCTTATATGGTAGTTTTACAATAGAAAATAGATTACATTATAAAATAAATACCTATGCCCTGGTTGAGGAAGATGACTGTATCTATCCGTAATAGTGTTAAGCAAAGTGAGGAAGGCGTCTGCACATTCAGTGACCTTCATCTCGTCCACGTCAGACCTGGTGAGCATTTCCCAGGCACTTTCTGAACTTAAAATGTTATCCATTTTCTCCGTGGCATCTAAAAGTATATAACAATTTCCAAACATTGCAATAAGAGAACAAAATGTATTATTTTTTGGTCTAAAAATAAAATTTTTGGATCGACCGAAGTGCAAACCAATGCAGAACTTTCAAATGAAATTCAAAAAAATATATAAAAATAAAAAAATATACAAAATAAAACTAAATCAAGTAAATTAAACAATAAAATAATCTCCATTACATTTTTTCTCCATGTCAATCCACTTGACAAATATTTGCGCCCGAGTCAAAACGTGAACAGTCGCCGGCTGGTTCGGAGGATAAAAAAGAGATTCCCTCAGTTCTTTCTCGAAACCTAGCGCCTCGTCAACCATATGGGCAAACAGAGAATCGTCGTACTGAACCTCTTGCAATTCCGAATGCAATTTCTCCACCGCCATTTGAACTACCGCTCTCATAAATTCAACCTGAAAATATGACAGATTTATTTATATATTTGCCTACAACTCAAAGAATTTATATTTTATAATAAAAATATATTACTTATAATTTTATATTTCTTTTAGGCCAAATGAAATTTGACAAGAAATATTGTAGCAGAATTTGAAAAGTATTTTATTTCTGAATTTGTTTATTAGAATTTGTTAAAAATAGCATTTGCAAATTTAACAAGATTTGGTTTTTGGGTATATTTTACCTTAAAATTAACATTTTCAAAACCAACGCACAGTTTAGAGACCGGTTGCACGTTATTTTTTACCCAATCGGCGTGGTCTTTGATCCAAGTCAGAACCTGAGTGAAAAACCATTCGGGCTTGTCTCGCCTGTTGGTCTGTTTGTAGCCTGTAAAGTGATACACAAACCTCATTTTTAGGGGACGAACGAGTAAACTGATGGGCAAACTGACCGGAGCAAAGTCGATGAGAAAATTTGATGTCACAGATTTGGACGCGTCTTCTCTTTAATTCCAAATTTGAATACAGTTAAGAAAACATTTTATTTCCATTCTATACATTCAATATACATATTCAATATACATATTCTATACATTTCCATTATACATTTAAATGCATTCTATACATACGAAAAATACGAAAAATAAATTGTGCAAAAATAAGAAATGTGAATTGAGATTATAAAATGAAAAATAGTATGAAAATAAAAAAGTATAAACTGCAGAAATCCAGCAATCTTATTTTATTAAAATAAAATTATATTTGAATAAATAATTTAAATAATTGTTGTATGAGAGAAAATTAAGTAAATAATTAATTAATTGATTAATCTCAATATGCCTAGGCGTTTCTTTTTGTTAAATAACAGTAAAGAGTTAATCTTTAAGAAGAATATAAAATTTTTGGGACTTATTGTAGTGATTTTTACTTAAATTTTCTTAATCTTAATATTAAATTAACTTATAATTAATAATTTTCCAGCATTTTTATATTGTTTTATATTGGCAAAGTTTTAAAAATCGCTATGAAAAATTTTAAACTAATTGACTTTTTGAAAAAGGATACGGTAGTTGAAGATTTAAAAGGTACTCGGTGAGGATTTTGAATCGCGTCAAATTTTCCGGATTTTGCGACATGTTTGTCACGGAGACATTAGCGCCGCAAAACGGCCATTTTAGGGCCTTCAGAATCTCGTTATATTCCCTGAAATCAAATAAAAATTATATTCAGCAATTGGTGCGAAAATTTAATTGATTAATTAATGATATTTTGGACAAGCCAACGTACGAGCTCAATTTAACTTTAATATGATTGTGCCAATAATGCAAAGTGTCGTTGACATAATTGACAAGATGCAGACAAGCTGAAGATTTCAAGCTGACGTAAGTATTGGTCAATTCCATGTAGAATGTTATCAAAGACTCTTCATTTCCCATTGAAAACGAGGTTTCCATCTCAGAACTAAAAGCATATGAAATAAATAAAATAAATATTTCTATATTTAAAATTTAATAAATAAATAAAAGTAAATAAATGGAATGAGCGCGTGTCTTTTGTTTAACAATCTATTACTTTATTGTCATATATTGTTATATATAAATGATATATTATGTAAATGAAGTATTGAAATTAATAAACAATAATGGAGTTAATAAATTAATCAATTATATTTTATTTTTTACGTATTTTACCTTAGGTCTTGCACCAATTTAACGACTTGCAGATAAAGCAAAGCCTTTTCCATTTCACTTATTTTGTCTATTTTGTTCTTAATGTTGATTAGCTTTTCATTTTGATCATTCCCCTCTGAAATCAGTTTCAATATGGATTGACAATCTTGATGAATGTCTTCAACTTTTGTGCAAATTTCATCGCATTCGTTTATGACATTCTTTATTTTTGATGGAGCTTCTGTCGAAGCTAGTGATAACTAAAAATAAAATGAAAATTTAATATTTCTGTAATTGATTATAATTAAAAAAACTGAGAAATGAAATTAAATTTTGTATATATGTGATTTATATATTACTAGTTTTTGAATTTTTGTATAGAAGTATTTTGTTCAAATCATTGCATACATATTGTGTACTTAATTTTTATGTATATAAAAAAATGGAAATTATAACAAAAGAAATAAATTAATTAATCAAAATAATAAACAAGCAATAAAAAATACCACTTCATTTTTATCTTCTATTCTTTGATATTTAAATAACCTCAAATTGATTCTAAATTCAGTCAGAATTCCTACAAAAAATTAAGCAATGCAAAGTTGATTAAAAACATTTTTTTATTTAAGTTTATTATTGATTTTTAGTCAAAGCATAAAAATAAAAAGAAAATTCATTGACAATTACAGATTCTTCTATTTTCTTCAATTGCTCCTCTAGCTGTTGATGAATTGTCGATAGATTGTCAAGTTTGCTCAAATCTGAGCCTAATTGAGCATTAAAATACTTTATAACTTTTTCTTGGACCTCCATTTCGT
>JABFPK010000431.1:0-15732 GCA_022817445.1 Habroteleia sp. ZL-2020
AATTTATTTAATAAAAAAAATTTTTCAACACTATGCTCAGTTTGTGTTTCAGAAACGGGACAATGTGGTCATAAAAATATCTTATTTTTATTCTCGGGTTATATTTGTATATAAATTAATGTATATCTTTCAACACCATTACCGTACTTGTAAGAATAAATATACTTTACTAATGTGAGAACTAGGGGATCCTACTCATGTAAATTGGTATCACTCGCTAATAAACTAATGTACTATATTTTCATTTATACAAAATATTTAACTTTATAATGAGAATAATAATTTTTTCTTCTATTAGTAGTGTGAAATGAATAAGAAATTCTATAATTAAATTAATTGAATTCACTATTTACAAATATTTATTTCGTGATTATCAATTAACTTATTTATATAAAACAATACTTAATATTCTGTATAAACTACTATGAATTACTTTGCATTTAGCCCAATTACATTTACAATAACATTTTTAAAAGTTTGGAATAATAAGTTAATTTTAACTACTTTTTTCGAGACAAATTCAGCATACTAAATAAAAGTATAATATCAAATTTGATTTTTATCTAGAAACTAATGCTACTTGCATAAAACTGCCTTTACAATCGACTTTATAGTAGCAAGCATCGTCTGCAGCGCTAGAAAATTATTTTCTAAACGGTGTTGTTAAAAAAACTTGAAAAGTGATAATATTTCGTCATTCCACTACAAATTGACACTTTTATAACAAAATAGAATATGCGAAATAAGACACAAAATATGTTTTCAGATTTTTCATTTACTTTTCAAAACTTTAAATAATAAAATAAGTAATCTCAAAAAATAACAAATAAATTCCCATTTTATTCTGTAACTTTTATACTACCCAAGTTTTAATCAAAATATTAAAGCCATATCTGCATTTGTACTTATTACAGTCTAATCAAACTTTGGACTGAATTAATCTCTGTTCAAAGAAGAAGTTTATTACGATCATTTATGATATAAATTTACACATTAAATAAGAAGAAAAAATTTGAAGAATGTATTCGATAATAATCAACCAAGTTGTAAATGGTGATTTTAGATATATATATATAAACTCCTATATAATGCCAAATATTTAACTATAGTACTTTAAAATCTTATAATTAGATTAAATTATTAATATTTTAAGATTTTATTTTTTTGTATAACGTCCGTAAATCAATCCATTAAATAATCATAAGGACAAAATATGCAACGTCTACTATACTTTCTAATTGTCAATAGATTAAGGGGTTTATCAAATGCGTATGCATGCCGTGCCAAACGATTCGAAATGCTTATATGTACTGTAGTTTCGAGAAACCCGGTCTTCCTGATTGACACATCGTTAAGTTCTGACCTATTGGTCCAATACAACGAATCTAATTCACGATTTTAACAATTACGTTAGAATTATGCCAATGACGTAAACCACTTTGTTAGTTCCACTGCATCGTCTTTATACACATTTAATTCGATTTGAAACCACAATGGCAAATTAAATATTGTCTTTAATGAAAATAAAATTTAAGTTAAATGTACATTTTATTTACTTGGTTAATTATTATTATTTTTAATTATGAATTTATGTTTATAATTCGTTAATTAAAATTTGTTTTCTGTTTGCAACTCTGTTGAATTTTTTTCATAAAAAAGAAAAGAAGCAAATTCTTTTATAATTAATATTGTTAGTGCAAAATAAGTTAAATAACACAAAAAGAATTTTCTTTCAAATTGAATTTATTCAAGTTGAAAGTTTAACAAATAATATTAAGTATTGTACAATGAAATTTTATCTACTTAATTTGTCTATTTAAACAAAAATGAAATAAACATTTTATTCCTGCACGTAAATACGAAAGCAAAGGATATTAAGGTATTTTTTAACTCATAGACTACTTGTAAACTAATTTGAGCGTTATTTTACCCGTAGTATATACAAGATGCCGCATTTAACCTTAGCTGTAGCAAAAATATTATACGCTATTTTAAGAGAATTCTTGTTGAGCGTGAGTTTTAAGGTTCACTTCCGCGTTACTGCAGTTCCTAATTAATTACACGTCTTGTAATGTAGAGCGTAGAAAATATTTTTAGAACACATTTTTTGCAGGACTATTGTGCAAATTTATAAGGATATTAAGGTAAATACTTTGATAAATTGAACTAGAATTCTTGCACTAACCAACGAAATAGTTTGTGCATTTTTTTACTTTTATTAGGTATTATTATAATTTGACTTTGAATGAAGTTGTGAATATCATTCAACAAAATTACTAAAATCAAAACGCAATTAAAAAGTTGGATAATAATAAGTAGATTCTTTTACATTAAATTTTTGAACCAATTTACATATTAGTACTTTCTATAATATTAATTAATTACGTAACCCATTATATACGCATTACATTTTATAATAAAAATGTCATTACAAGTGCGTCGATCTGTTAAAATTAACGATGGCAATTTAGTTTTGCTTTTGCTATTCACGTATATTGTAATAATGTCAACCACTAGAGTAGCAATTAATATTATAAAAAAGGTCTAATGAGAAGTGTATTATAAATTATGCAGTAATTACATCAATTAATAATGTCAATATAGTTTGCGAAAAACGAATGTAGCTTCGGCATCGTTTTTATGCTCGGCAGTAAATGAATGATCGCATAACAAGCTGGCACATATCTGACGATCATAATAAAGTATCGTGATAGTGGGGTTAAATTGTTTAATAGTAAATGCATGATAAATTATTTAGCGATATCTCTCTCTCAGATGTCAAGAACAAAGGGTTAAAATTAAATGAGAAAGTTGAAGTATGTTATAAGCGCATAACATAATTTACGAGGGGTATGGGATTACGCTTTTTTACGCGAACTCTCGCTCGAATTCCGTAATAAACTCATTTCGCTTTTCTCTTATTTACTCAGCGTCTTACCATGTACATTCTAGCCCTTTGTTTGCTCCTCGTTTCGTCTTATCAAAGTAGCGGCGTTCCACTTTATTGTCTAGTTTCTCATTTTCTGACTAGGAGAAATATCATTCGGATGGCCTTTCGCGCGCTCGCATTGCCCTTTTATCTTGACAATAATCGCACGAAAGTGAAATTGTTAAAGTCGAATGCGGAAGCGACTCCTCGCCACTTCTTTTTTTCTCGTCCTTTGGGTACGAAATAAAATTCCGCGGTTAATATCTTAACGACGCTACGAATTCCGTCAGCGCAATTAGTCCTTCCTCGCTCATTTCCCGCGCGGCTAAGCTGTCGTTTCGCTCGCTACTGCTCGCTGCAGTCGGACTTCTTACTTCTCTTATCTAACAAAGTTTTGCTCGAATTTGAAGCCTGACTCGAGAGAAGGCGGAATTCGTCTGAAATGAAGTGAAAGGAACTCAAATTGGTGTGCAAATTTATTAAGTCACGGCATAAGATTTGTAAGGACTCCCTGTTATATTAACATGAAAATTTCATAAGGCAAAAACTCGCGCTAATGAATAGAGTGGTACATCACTCGGCGGAAGGTACTTTCCGGACGTTTGCCGACGAATTCATTCGGCAAACTGCTCGTCCAAATAATTTAACGCTAACTTTGTTCTAGATAAACGAATCCTAGCTGCCGCTCGCGATCGGAAATATCAAGTACTTCGACTTTAATCAATAATTTGCCAAACGTGCCGACGTGTTTGCGCTAACGCAGCAGAGCTTTACACGAATGGATTGTGCGTCGTCGAAATAAAAGACAGCGATGAAGAGCGGAATTCCAAGCAGCTGTCTATGCTCGCAAATTTATTCGAGATGTTCAAATAGACTACTTTCGTGCTGTTTCTTATTTCTGATGGCGGTCTATATAATTCACTAGCTCGTGGTCTTATATCGACAAAAGTTGACATATTTGTAAATGCAAAATGCGGACTGAATATAAGTTTATTAAGGAATAAGTAAACATAATTTATAACTATCGATTTTTTAATCTAAAATATTTTATTCAAATATTATATAAATGTTTTAGTTTGATTAAATCGATTGGGTTTATGGAATTTCTTTTCTACATTGCAATAAATTTGTAATCATTTATTATATATATTAAGGATATATGTTTAATCTATATACGTTGAAGAATATATTTAAATATAACAAAACTATGCATTGTGTGTAAATACATTATTACAACGATGACAGCGTGCAAAGAGTCATATTTTTTTCAAAAAACACAATATAGTTATTTCTCAGACATATTTGAAAGACAAAAGTTATATTGTAAGACCCAAGAGTGCAGATATTTTTATCAAAGACATTGCTATCGTTGCTGTTCCATAAAGCGAGCGGAAAGGACGCAGAGAAATAATATTTACAATTGTATTATATGTTCTAGATTTTTTGGACTATTGGAAATAAATTAAAAATTGTAATAGACAGCGTAGTAAAAATTGCTACGTTTTCTGGAATATGAAATTAGGTATATAATAAACATTACTAGAAATTGTGCCGTTTTGTACCATATTGTCAAAAAAAACTTTCAATTTATTTCCAATAGTCCAAACAATTTAAAATAGTAGTAGTAAAATTTGAATATTACTTTTCTCCGCATGTTACAATTTATATTAAATATTTTTGATATTATTTGAAAAATTAATATATAAAATTAAATTTCTTCTCACTTTCAAAGGGAAAATTAAAAAATGAAAAGAAGACGTAAAAATATGTAGTGCTTAGTTTCTAAAAAATAATAATTGTATAAATTAAACTATGTTCTGTGTTAAATCACATAAGAAAGGAAAGAATCAAGAAACTGAAAGTAATGAAAAATAAATGAGCCAAGATACATTTTCCTGTTCATTATAACCAAGTGCTAATGACGCACAAATGGAGGTTCTATTATATTATAATTAAAATTTCAAATCTAAAATAGACAATCACCGAATCTTTTCTTAGAAGGTAATCTTTGCAATGTAAATTTTGTATTACGTACAATTGAACTAGCATTGAAAGTTGAATTAACTACTTTGCATATTCTCGAATCTGGCCAAAATTATCATTAACCTTATATATATTATAAATTCACATAGGTGATATGATAAATAAAAAGAAATATTGAATGCTATCCTTTAGAATATGCATTATACGTCGAACGAAGTATTTACGCGAACGAACAAATTTTGTTCAAGCGTATTGATTTTGCAAGTATGAGCAATAGTAAGGATGATCTGTATTTTGATCTACTGCCTATTGAATAATGTAAATGAGATCCTACACGTCAACGAACAATTATCGAGCCAATGTTGGCACATTTTTCCATCCGGGTTCGTTACTCGGTCATTCTTCGTAACTTTGATATATTAAAGCTCGCCTTGATCGCTTGGAACATACTAATGGCACGGGACTAAAGGGGAGTGGTTTTAATGTATATATATACATATATATACCGATATGCAAATCGCTTGAGTTGCCAATTTCAGGGCAGACGCGGGCGCGTCCAAATTCTTGGCACGGTCACGTAGGTTAAGCAGCGATCCGGACACATGTGGCGACACAGAAAACGAGGCCAGGGTCGACCTTCCTCACGTGACGCCCAAACAAATTGTTTACGTAACAAACGACGCTCGAGACCAACGTATAGCCACCGTCTCCGAGCTTATCGATTTCCAGATAAAATTCTTAAAACAAAATGAAGCTGTATTCTCAAAAACCCAAGTTTTCATTTATCCCCGAGTACAATTTTAAACGATTCCCGCGTACGCAAACTGTAGAAATGCTGTATAAACACCTTTAACATTCATCGCGCCGTTTCATTTACTTTTCCCACATTGCACCTTTCATTCCTTCGACTCATCGAGGAGAGTTCCTCCTTTTCCGCTTCTTCATCAGTTTCTCCACATTTCGCTTTTGAGTAGCTTCTTGCTTTGATCTTTTCATCTTTCTGTTTAACTGCTCCGCACTTTTTCCATGCATATACGCTATCTTCGGCTCCGGGCGAATGTGTTTGTGTGTTTTTTTCCTTTATTCGTTTTCTTCTTTTTATCCGACTCCATTTACAATTTATCCAATATATTAATTTGCATGAGACGTACGTAAGTCCAAATTGAAAAAAAAACAAGTCGAATGCAAATGAAATATTCCTTCATAAAGTATGACAGAAATATTCAGATATTGCAAACATTGAAATCATGTGAACCAGGCATAAATATGTTTTACATGTTATTAAAAATTCTTTTCCCATATGAAAAGCATACGAATTTGGGAAACTGATACTGTCGGAAACATTTTCAAAAATAATTATTTCTTTTAGAGATTAATTTCAATGGTGTATCTTTATATAGGTAAGAAAAATCGAACATTCAATCGCTGCTTAATTAACGTCAGATACTCAATAAGATACGCTTGAAGAAGGAAATGGAATGAGGTATTATATACAGTTCGGTTGGCAATTTTGACGTATCAGTCGGAAACGCGAACACGTTTCCTTTGTCATTGTAGCACAATGGCACTGCCGACCATGATTGAAGTTTGAATCCTTGGTCAGGAAAAGCGGCTCATCTGACTCGCTAATCTCCAACCCTCCTTTGACTACTCATTGTAACTCACGGTTCGGGCAGCGTAACAAATTTAATTCCTACCAGTACAAACTCGATCAGAACGAATGAACCGCGTTGAATTTTCTAAACGAATTATATAAACTACATCTGCGTGATCAACCGTTTCCATTTAATTAAATATAGCTGCGAATAGAAAATTTGCTTCAAGATTTGTCAGCTTTAACCACTTCAACTGCAATAATGGACTTTGCTATTATTAATAATATGTCCAAATTTTTACACGTTTATTAATAACCTTGCACGCTGGCGGAAAGCTGGCTCAAGCACATTCACAATTAATTTGCCAGGTAAGCGAAAGTGCTTGGGGTCGGCGTCGCACAAAAGCGGTTCGGTTAAAAAAAGCCGCAAAAAAGCCGTACAACGAAAGCTCAACGACGAAAGTTCCGCGGTTGTTGCGTCTAACGAATGAGGGAGGAAAAATTCACGCCCCTTTTTTATTCGTCGCAAAAGTCTCGCTTTAGTAAAGTTATCGTTGGCAGCGAACGACAAAACTGTTCCTAAAGAACGTCCGGTGTTGTCGAAAAAGGCAAAACGAAAATCTTTCTCCGCGAGAATCCTCTGAAGTACGCAAGAAAGCCCATTTTTCGAGTCTAAGATTTTGCGAACAATGCCAAACTTTCTATTACTTCATTACTTTTGCATTCAACCAACATTGTATAGTTTTCAGAGCAAAATAAATTACATATTTCTACGATGTGATTTACAGTGACCTTTAGAGTTAAATCAAATTCGAAGAAAAATGTTAGCTTCCGCTACTTTAATTTATTACAATTTAGCTGTGAAATGATTTAATTAAATATTTTAAATGTATTTAAAGTCAATCGATAATTACATGACTTGGACCATTTTTTCGGAAGTTCTTATGAATAATGATTTAAGAAATTTGGAGAAGAAAAAGAGTGTTAAAGTTGAAGCGTAAGGTTATCGGAATAAAAAGAAAGTCTATAGATCTCGCTGAGTCTGCAACGGACGCAAAGTAGATGCCCTAAACGGAGCTACGAAACCGCGGTGACGTCGTGGATTATGGGCTATCCTTTTCACGTAAGCTCGGCGGTAGCATCGCGTCGACGCAGTGGCTGAACCAGCAATATCTTCATTTATAGAACTTCCAGTGAAAGACTTATCGACCTGGATTCTCAAAGCTCGCGGAATACGAATCGTCCTTGCCATACATCGTCCGCTACCTCGACCGCGAAAGCACCGATCATTTGTCATGATGCTTCTGCAAGTAGAGTATTTTATCTGAAATGTCAAAAAATGGCCTCATTATCCAAGAACATAGTGAGAAGAATCGTATACGGTTTTATCCACTGTCAGAGGACGCTGACAAATGACTGATAAAGTATTGAAGAAATCAAATCGAAGTACTAGTTTAACTCACATAAGTCTTCTTCGATTAAACGAGATTTCAAAATCTTGCGAGAGATTCAAACTTAATGCAATTATGATTAATTAGACATATACTATTATATCTTAATAGTTGATAATAGTTTATTACATTTATGTGGGATTAATTAATTTGTGTGTATTTGCTCTGTTTAGATTTTTTTTATTAGCATGAATTACAATAATTCAAAAAAAGTAATAATCACTATCATTTTATTTTCGGACTTAGTATTATCCACTAAATATTCAACAAATAATGTCATTTCTACATTTTTGCAATAATGTCGGTAACATCAATCCCTGCACTACTTCCTGGAAATAGTACTAATATAAGTGCTTTCTGACAAGCACCAGGGATCCCCGGCATTGAACATATAAACATTGATCTATCCCAATATTCCTAAAGTAAAATCGTTTTTCTTTACTTTTATTTTAATTCACTAATAAAGATCATACTCGTGATAATAGAATCTACTTTATATCTGTTTTTGTAATACCTCTCATAAATCTTACATGAATCTCAACACATATCTGTCGCCGTGTACTTCCTTAATTCTTTAACTCCCCTTCATCTGATTTAGTGTCTTCGCTGAGCTGCGAAACAAAAACATTTCTGCACATTTCATCATAAAATATAAAATTGTTACAAAAATATTAAAACTTCATCAAACCCTGATTCATCTTCGTATATGGCTGAAATTGATCAAGACACGGGTGGTTTAGTTTCACGCTGTACAGTATAATTAACAGCGTGACAAAATGCAAATGCACATTACGACGTCGTGATTGCAGTATTTGTCCGAGAACACGACGCATTGATCTCTTCGTCAATAAAGCCGCTGACTGCTCTACATTTCGAACTAGCGATTACCGGAGGTAACGGCTTGCTACTGCTTCGGCATGCAAATTGGAATATATGCTCAATGCATGCTTTAAAAAATATAAAATTGCAATAAACAATCTTAAAAACGTTTTTGCTTAAAATTGCCAAAATTATTTACAAATATTAAAGTTAAACCATTTCATAAAATATATATACATGAGAAAATGTATTTAATTCCGAGAATAATAAGCTGCCCCAAAGTGCAATAGTAATGCAAAAAATAAGCCAAATAATGTAATAATAAATAACCAAATAATATAGATAAATCTGCCATTGGCCAACCCAAACAAACGGCCCAACGTGAGCACAGTATTAGATAATAACCGTCAATTTTTAATCACCGGGCCAGTGCTGGAAATCAAAATTCCCAGCACCGTCCCAACTATTGAACTGACCATAATTTTCTTCTGTGAGCCGACCTTTGGGACTGCACTGTGCCAACATTTTGACAATACTGTGCCGGTGTTGATTATTATAACCGTTGTTTATAGTGCTGGAACTGCGTCCCATGGCATTTCACTCCTGGATTAGACAACGGTTGTTACCCGGTTATTGGTACTGGGCCAGTACTGGATCATTTTTATATTTCTACATGGGAAATAATTTAGTGTGGATCTGGTGAATCAGTCTAGTAATAGTTTAGAAGTATAGAAGCATTTGTGCAGTCTATAACATGCCGATACTAGAAGTAGACATACTAACCCTAGAAGAAACCAACAGCATGGCATGGCGCTGGATCGCGGACATGAGCCAGACATATACCATGTTGCTTCCAGGCTTATGTTAATCCTATTCGACGCTATTTGGATTTTCTCCTACTTTTTAGAATGGCATCAGGCTGGCATTGGTCTGGCAGTGGTCTGGATTGTGGTTGACTCGTGTCCGCGATCCAGCTCCACGACATTGTTCTTTTTCCACTCGGGAAGTATGTGATGAATGCTTTTAATTAAACGGATTTGTTTACGTAGATGAAAAAATGCATGTATTACAAAGAAGAAAAAATAATTTTATTCATAAACCAACATATTTAAAAACAAATTTAGTATATTTCGTATGCAACAAGGCAACATTAAAGGTAAAACTTACATTTCATCTTACAATTGCTTGAAATGTAATAATTCTTCATAGTTTTGTTTCTCTGAGTGTAACAAAATAATATATTGTGTTTTAAATTTAGATACCTTTGTAAATATAAAGTTATCATGTATATAAACGTGCATACAAGTTTTCATTTATATATATGATTACATTGTAATCAACATTTTGATAAAAATATTATACGTGATTAAATGCATAAAAATCTTAGCTCCATTTAAACTAGCAAGAAAATTATATGTATTTCTGCTTGTGTGTTAAGCGAAGAATTATAATTAAAGGTCTGGATAGATTTGTTTGAATATTCAATATAAATAATACAATAATCTCCTTAAAACGAAATTCCCTTATTCGTATATGCAATTGTAATCCTCGATATTGGTGAATCTCATTTTGTAAAAGCTCTTATCTTGAATAAATAAAACTTCTTTCTCCCCAAAAACCATTTTCATAAGTATTATTCTACGGATAATCGAAAATTTAATATGCAAAAATCAATTTCTAACCGGATTATTGAACTCGATTTAATCGTTATTACACTACTATCGAAAAATTAAATATTATAGGATATAATGTTATCGCTTTAATTTTAAACTATAATGAGTCTCGTTAATTCACTCGTCAAATGGCATATCGAACTTAGCTTCTCAAAATTTATAGACGGATTTAAGTTGAAAATGCAAGCATAAATCATTTACTATAGCACGGATGCCAGGACTTCTCGTCATTTTCGAGCAAAGCCATTACGTCATTTACTTTGTATTGCACCCTAAGCACTATTTGAATACACACCTGATACCTATAACGTATACAGGGTATTGATCAAGACCACGGTCGTACCCAATATACATTGAGACACCACTCAGAGTCACAGCAATCATAAACTAATTTAGTAACATTTTTCTTAATACAAAGATTATTATTGTTAAAAGAAAATCTATTTTAATAATTCTCCTTAAATAGTAAATACATTTTGTCTCGTAATTTTACGTGTATATCTTTTTCTCAATGTTTTTTGTAAGTTGCAGGAATGTAACTTTCATAATTAATTTTCAGAAGCTTCATAATTAAGTCGAAGTACAAAGTCAATATTTTATAAACAAAAATTTAATTAAACTCAATTTTGAGAATTGAATATAAAGATGTGTATTATTTAATAAAAAAATGCAAATAATCTACATTTAAATAATACAAAATTGGCTAAAATATATGTTAAATGACAGAATTGTATTGGTATTATATCTATTATATCAGTTTTTATTATCTTACTTCCGTTTCATTATAATAAATAGACAAATATCAAATTAACCCATGTAGAAATATACAACACTGGCACAGTACTGAAAACAACGGTTAATAATTAACACCGGCATAGTTTTGCAAACCTGTTACCTCAAATTTATATATCCTAACAAAATAATTTAGTAGAAATATAATTAAATACACTCACATAGAGTAAAACTCTGATGAAGATAGAGTTGCTGTATAAATGTGTATAATTATACAATTACTCTTTCGGAAAAACGCCGCTGCTGGGATTTGATCTCGGGACTCCGCGATGTCAGTCAGACGCTTTAACCATTGGATTATCGTAGGCAATTGACATTTATTATAATCTTTTAACCCTGATGAAGCAAGTAATTTTTACTTTCCTTATAGAGCCAAATATTTGATAAATAAATAAAAATATATAATATATGTATATAATAAATAAAAAATACTTATTGTTGCCATTAATATTTGCCAACGGGTCTCTAAAAATGAAAAATTATTATTTGCGGTTTTTCATAGCTTCAATCGTCACAACGTTGTCACAGTGTTGTCCCAACGATCGGTTCACAGAAGAAAATTATGGTCAGATGAATATTTAGGACGGTGCTGAGAATTTTCTTTGACAACACTGACCCAATGATTTAATATTAACGGTTATTATCCAAAGCTGGACCAACGTTGGGCCGATTATTTGGGTTGGCAAACGGTAGATTTTTTTACACGGGAAGGATTATTAGAAGGTTTTTTTCTTTAATAATCTTCTTAATAAAAAGAATAAATACAACGTGACTTAACCAAATCTTAATTAAAGTAGTTGAACTGATATAAGCGTTTAAAAGCAAAATTATATAATACGTATAAACACTTAAAAATAATCACTATAAAAATAACCAGCATTGCTCAAATAAAGTGTAACAAATCGGAAGTTGAATTTATTATTTATTAGTTTCTACACGTTTTCCCCAAGATAATGTTTACACTATAAAAATTACAAAAGAAAGTGATGAAACTTATATAAATCTGGAATTATCTTTCGAAGGTAATAACAGTTGAACACATGCGTTCTTAGCTAACATCGCAATTACTGAATACAAATCCACATTTTAAACCATAAATTATCACATATTTCATTCGTCGAGAAAAGACATTATCATTGAATCAGCAATTTTCGTGCACCGTAATTGTGGTGATAACCGCGATACGCATGTAATATCCAGCATGCACGTGTATGCAATAAATACGAGTTTTATCAGTACCGCAATATTATTTTCGTAACAAAATTTTGCACTTGATGCACATATGTACCTATATTTAAGCAAGACCACTCTTAAAGTTCAAGCTTCGAAATTATTTACCTCATAAAACATTATCCTTAATACTTTAAAACAAATTATTTACTTTTATTGTTTTCGAACAGTTTAGATTGTTCGCTATTATACAGCGTTTATTGCTGAGCTCGAATCCGATTGTGTAAATTTAAATAAAATTATATTATTTTCATTAACAAGTTAGTACAATTCACAACTTTAGTTCTCATCTCAACATACGTCTTTGCAAAGATAAGAATAATATACGCTGTCGGTGAATATGTTGATTATGTAAGTTTCTGTTTATATTTTGACAAACAATGAAGCTGAGTAGTACTGCTTGAATAACAAAATATAACACGCAATTCTATACGAAATCGAACAAAGATCTTACAATTTTAATATGAACGAGAAAAAATCGTTATTCTTTTGCTTTTTTAATAAATTCTTTTTTCCAAAAATGCATCGAAAACACAACTTTTTATGCTTGAAAAAGTAACGAATTGGGAAATTAAGTGATGAGTGCCAATTTGTGTCCCCAGAGAATCAAAATTGTGATGTACCTAAACCTAAACAAATTTGGTAGTAAAAATATACTGGTAATCAAAAAAAGCATTTAAAAATAAAGTTATTTGATACTCTAGTGACGATAGTGATATTTTAATGTGCAAGAAATTCCAAACGTTTATTTTTTAAACAAATTGAACTTAGAAAAATTTTCGACTTGAAAACTTAATTTAGAATAGGTAAATAAGTTTCGCATATTTTTTAAATTTTTTAATAAAAATATTCTTAAAATTTGTATGTAAAAATCAGTTTATTATTTATATATTTCCATTTTATATTGATTGGAAATTTCATTCTAATAATAATAAATTTTATTTGCTTTTATTTCTAAATAACTGTATAGTTTTTGAACTAAATTATATAATAATTTTATTTATTTAGCTCTGTTCAAGTAAAGTAACAAAAATATTCCACATGAAAATTGCAAATTTAAAAAAGTAAAAGATTAAAAAAATAACTAAATATGATTATGTAATATTCATAGTAATAAATATTTAATATTTTACAACAGTCGGAATTGCTCATCGTTGTAATTTTTTGTTTCAAAATGTCAGACAGAGTATGACTGTTGTTAATATATAACAATTATTGTTCAAATTCATCATTGAAATATAATACATGAGCGTGTATTTAATTAAAACACGTCATTCGTTATACTTCAATTATAATACTATTTGATCCGTTTCTCAAAACAACAGATATTTATTAAGAGAAAACAATATTTGTCAAAAAGTGTCAATTTAATTGACATTGAAAGAATGATCACTATGTGTACATCGTAACAAAAGAAATATTACGTAACTTTCTTCAGTGCATACGTTTTATCGACAACATTGTCATATAAAATAGGGGATGGGTGTCGCGTGTAATTGTATAGGAGGCACGTTACGGAATGCGAATTATTGCATTTACCGTACACTGCTTACTTTGTAGCGCATCTTTATAACTGTCAGAAAGCCTTGTAAACATTATGAACATTGTTCAATTCTAGCTCATTATTGGTCGTTATCGTAGTTCTACAACGATGTCATGAATCTATTGTGTTTTCTCACAAACTTTTTTAAGTATGTAATTATGTCAGAAAAATATTCCCTTTATTCTTTTAATAATTTATTTTTCATAATTATATTCCTTTGTAATACTATATATTACAAAGTCCAATCACTTTATGATCGAATAATTATAATAATTATCTTTGTTTCTACATTACAATATTTACTTGGGATTCAAATATTACACTATTTATTAGCTTGTGCGAATGTTTGCTCTGCGATTGAAATTGGAATTTGTAATTATATAGAAATGTAATCAAGTAGAAAGACAAAACAATTTTATTTCATTATAATAATGACGTCGTTAAATTTTCACGCGTGCACGTCGATAAATTGTTTTTGAATATAAATGGGTCAATGACCAATTAAAGCAAAGGGGAACTTAATCCTTGGTATACTCATTGCAACCACGTGACACGAGAAACGTGCAAGAATGTCCCGCTACTGAGTTCCGGTCAATTGTCCGTTACCTATAATTTCCGGGCCGAATAATATTAATTAAAATTCTCAATTCCCGAAATTAGGACCATTAGAAATTGTTTCTTATGTTTATAAAAGTATTAATTAATAAAATTTATAATAAAAAATTATAATTGATCTTAGTATGTATTTATAAATATTTCTTATCAACTAGAATTTTTACAACAATAACATGCTAACAAAACTAATCCTATTATTATTATTATTATTAATTATTTATATATTAATTTGATTTATATTAATGATATTCACAATAAAAAAATTTTTATCTACTGAATGTAATTTAGATTTCAAAATATATCTCAGCATTAAAAATTAAAATTCGGTTATGTGAACTTATAAAATTTATAAAAATCTGTGATTCATAAACTTGATACAAAATGTGTCGTGTGTATATATCATATGATCGTACGAATGAGCTCTAACAAAATTAATTATATGAAATATTTAAATGTAAATTCATTTCTGTGAAATAAATCTAAATTTTAAACAAGAATCATCCCTTAGAATCTGAATGAACATAAGTAATGAATTATTCCATCTGAGAAAAATAAATAGCATATTTAACTTTAAATATTCAAACGAAACTTCTTTACTTTGCAATGTCCTCATCTCTGTAAATATAAAATATTAATATTGTTAAAAGTGCCATATAAAGTATATTTAGCTTAATTTTAGCTCAATTTTAATACATTGATAAGGGGTAATACTAAAAAAAGAAAATTACAATTGCTTGATTTAAAGATATTATTTAATTCTCGTTTAAATGAATATTGTAACACAGTAAATATTTTTAATACGATACATATTTAAAAATATTGTATCTAATCTTATATTATTTAGGAAAGAAAAGAATATAACGTTTTAAATAATTGTATGTTTTAATTGAAATTATAAAAATCAAATAATATACGGAGAGACAATTATATAAATTACTACACTGAGAGAAATACGTACCAAAATATAATCTTATTTCCACTATAAAAGTCCCCCAACTTGGGGAAAACTGGTTTTATAAGGCGATTTTGTTGATTTATCAACATAACTATACAGAAAAATATTAATATAAAAATGCATATTTTCTAGTAGAAAACGGTGAAAC